>DWDX01000292.1:0-30280 GCA_018245675.1 Agara michaeli
CACTGGACCAAGAGGCCAGTCAACTAGATGCCATTTACTATGGCATAGCTGAATAAAAGGCAAAGTGACCACCGTCCCTATGTCCTATGGAACACCAGGGTCCAGCAGTGGGAGAATTAAGTGTTGATCATGACGAACTCACCGACGCCATGCGCCTGAGCGAAGTGGGTAATAAACTTGACCGCGTTGCTCTGGAAGAAGTCCGGCGAGTACACGAGGATGATTCGGCGGCAGCGCTGCGAGATGAGCCGCGCCACCGGCTCGAAGCGCGTCGAGAAGCCCGGCAGCAGATCGTCCTCTGTGCACAGCTGTGAAGACAAAGACAGAACTTGTGACCCTATGTCACAAAAGACGGCAACAACTGATAAAAATGCCATGTGGCATTAAATCCGACGTTTGTTAACGACAAAGATCTAAGACAGTCATCCGTTCCTTGCGTCCTATTCCTCATTACTGAGGAGTGTTATCTCCATTGTTATAATCCTGATGAGCTTCTTCTATATGTATAACATTAAATGTAAGGTGGCCTGTTCAAATCTATCCATCATTATATACCAACCTGCATGTCAAAGATGAACATAAATCATTATTGCAAAATTGCACTATTAAGAAAAAATGCTTCTTTAGTACCTACATTTTTATTAAATGAGTTTTTATTAAATCAATCCAGTAATATTTAATAGTTTACCTGCAGACCCTTGTCTCTGAGGTATTTGAGCATAAAATCAACAAACTCCCGATCTGGGGTCGCAAAAAGCACATAAGCATGGTACTGTTGTGGAGAATTGTACTGCACATCCTGGAATGTAATAAAATCGTCTTCGGGTGAATCTACCCTCGCTATGTGCTGTATAGGTGGTGGGGGTCCTGGAACAAATCATTTTTTTATTGTTTATTCGACTTCTACAAGACTTGAACACAATATCATTAACAAATACATATATAGATAATAGATGTCCAGTTAGTGTTGTATGCAATTAATATGTCAGTTTAATTCTGATTATGTTATACAAAGTTACTATTCGTGGCTTGGTTGTCCAGTATCAATCCACTTGTTATGGATATTGACTTGTGAGTGACGAGATGAGTATTTGTTCTGTGTGTTAAATTATTTTTATGTATATACATATCTATTTCATTGTCACTATTATTTTCACTTATTATATTTGTTAGATTTAAAAAGAAGCAGTTACTTGGGAGAACCATCATGTAACACAACCCAATAAAAGGAGAATTGAACTTACCTATAAGCTTATTATTCCGGGCAAGTTGTAGCATGTCATCGTATACATCAAATCTATCCAACTGTTGTAAATATAACATAAGCTGGCCGATGCTTGCATTGTTGTCACCGATCTGCCATATTTCTATTAACTTGCCCACCTTGTCTGTATATTGGTTTATGCTTACTTCCACCTGTGCCGATATGTTTACTAGAGATGCCAGGCCTCGCCAGTCTCTGAAAAAATTACATGTATTTAATAGAAAATCCCCTATCAAGTATCATTATTTATTCACCTCCAATTTCATTAAATATTCCATATCTACATATGATCTTTCTGCAGTCTCGTTTAAAATGTCAACTGTTTAAATGATCAATCACTCTGATAAGACAGTAATACTGGCAAGACCACTGTCAAATATTTATTGTTTACATAGTAGTATGTCTTGCCAGTTTATATTGTAGTAACGTTTCAGTGTATGGCCTCCCATAATTACAAGAGAGACATTAACCACAAATGAGATCTGATTTCATGTATAATATCCAAATATATTTCAGAACGAAAATTATAAATTACAAATTTTGGGAAGAGAGGAGAAAGTTAATGCAGACACCGGATTTCATTACCAGTTTTCCATACACAGTCATTTGTTTACATTCAAACAAAACAACTCATTTCTTACTAACTGTACTATGACCCTGTTTGTGGAATTGTACTGTTTAATGCAAGGTCACTAATAGATGTTTATGCGAGTTGATTCATATATGACTCAATAATGACAATAATTGATTTTGGCAATATATAACTTGTAAACATAATGACTACAATTAAGAAAGGTATGTTTAGCTAGTTTTCGTACGTTTATGACGGCAGAATCGCAAACAAATTTATAAGGCGAGTGTGAATAGAGTTAGAAGAGATAGAGCTTCATGTACATACTTTAATCAAATCGGAGACGTCCTTATGGAAGGTCAGCTCAAAAGTAATCCCTAATAGGCAAGCCTGTTTGAAGACTAATGAAAGTAAAGGAGATGAAAGAGATTTTGTTAGGAATGTAGCAGGTAGAAACCTTTAGCCTATCTACCCCCATAGGAAATAAATACTGTATGTATGTATAACTTGTAAATTCTACATTCAAATTCCTATACTATCAATAATAAACTCTAGTCACACATTGCTGATATACTTTACAGATCTTTCGGAAATTACAACCAGCTCAGAGATGTTAGCATTTTACTATAAACCGATCAAGGAATTATCTGTTTAGCATCTGATGGAATAGTAGGTCATTCAAATATGCTAGACAACAATTTAATCCAGTGTGAGAATCACTTCCTAGATAGAATGTGGACAAAACTATGATAAAAAGTCACTCTATTCCTAAGAATTTGTACAGAAATACTTGTTGCATACTGGAATATATCTATTTTAGGTGTGATCAAGGGCTATAGATGTACCTACTTTTTTAAATCCCCTGAGTGTTGATTATCATGTTGGTAATTACATGGTCACGACTGCGTTGTGTCTTGCGAACATCACAGCATCAGTTCAATACATGAATTACATTGCTTAGTATAGGTTGATGCGAAACGAGGCGAGTTAGGATAATAATATCAATACTTCTATTTGAAACCTGAACTCAATCCGTACCAGAATCTTGCAAATCGCTAAAAATTACAGGAAAATATTACTTTCAAAATGACATTGACAACTGTATTATGCTCTCTTTAGAATTCAGTTTTATTTTGCGATTTTACTTTCCCAGCTTCAATGTACCCAAAAAGTACGTACCTGTATCTGGAAATCCGATCTGGACAAACATTTTTCAAAATTTTTTTTGTATTCAGAAGTGAAGATAACAACGTTTTGGCTTCATCAGAAAGTCGTGATAATGGAACTTGGATTAGGTCTATATCTCCATCCATTTTGTCGACGTCAGATCATTAATTAATGTTACACTGTCTTTTTATACCATACACATTCGTACGCACAAATATTAGAATTTTTCACAATTATCAAATTCTGAGTTGAATATAATGTTTGTGTACTAGACAATCTTTCCTCGTCCTCATTTTTTTTATAGTTATAATACAATATTATTAATTATGCTTTAACCTTAGACAACTGTATTCGAACTATTAAGCCAATGTGAATTAATAATTTTGCTAAAGAGCAATGACAATATTGTCATTTATAAAATTAATACAATTTATTTACCAATGAAATATTAAAAATAACACCTTTAGTACTTAAATATTTTATAATAAAATATAATATGTTATAGTATGGTCATATTCTAACATGATTTATACATTTCAATTTATCAATCTCTTATCTCAATTACTCGTATTTTTAATAATCCAAAGTTAAAACTTATCCGAGAGAAATACAGACTAGCAGAAAACTTCATTTTTTCGCTGTTTTTATCAGAAAATTTATTTCATTAATTTAGCCTTTTTCAGAGAATGAAGAAAAAAAATATTACGAATACCAATACAGGCATGATGTTAGGTTTTTTTTTACCAATACTAAACTGCTGTATTCATTTGTATTAACTTCTGCTTCAGAAGTTCATAACTATAATAGGAATTCATAATTTGTAATGAAAATTAATTTTCTTGCAGAAATCTTTAAAAATTTTACCATATGGAACTATGTATTTCAAATTGACTTATTTCATCAAACATAATTTAATAACAAAAAGTACCAAATTATAATTTTCTATCAAAGAAACAGTGTCCTTGTGTACTATCTCATAACTAAAATCAAATGTACAAAAAAGCTATTTATTTTGTAATTGCAATGTTTTACATAGAGGTATTATAGCATTCACTCTTAGGGTTATAAACAGGTAAGTAATTATGAACATTTTTAGTGTCCATACAATTTATTTATACATGATATCAAGTTATCTTGGGTCCTCTCTCTTGTACCATAGCTATATTTTTCCTTAATAATTGACTAGCATCTACAATGTCTGGATTATTCTCATCTGCAAAGTCATCCAATCTCTTTCTCAATAGATTCTTAAGTTCTAAGACACTCCTGCCATCTAGTGCTGAAATTCCAATCACATCTTGAAAAGTTATCAATTGCTGAGGCCTTACTTCTTCAGGCAGCGATGTTATGATATTATCTATATTTTTTAAGGATTCTTTTACTTCTTTAAATATCTCGTCCGCCCCTTCTAAGTCCATTTTATTTACTGCTAATATTGCTGGCTTATCTAAAAGTTCACTGTCATATAGCTCGAGTTCCTTATTGAGGAGCAACACTGTTTCTAAGCATGTCCTAGAAGGATGCCGTGGGCTTAACTGAAAACCTTTGACATCAGCTATAAACAATAAAAGTTTTGTCCTTTCAACGTGTTTCAAAAATTTGTGCCCCAGTCCTATATTCATGTGGGCACCCTCTATTAAACCGGGTAGGTCTGCGATTGATATTTTTCTCAGATCTTCAAACTGCATTATTCCTTTATTTGGTTTAATAGTTGTAAAAGGAAAGTTTGCAATTCTAGGTTTCGCTTTTGATATGGCCTTTAAAAGTGAACTCTTGCCCGCATTGGGAAACCCAACAAGTCCTATGTCAGCAATTAACTTTAAATCTAACCTAACATGATGAATTTGACCAAAATGTCCTAAGAAATTATTCTGGGGATTGCCACCAGGACCTCCCCTCGCCAAGATAACAGTCTGCCCTTCTTTATCTATGGTTCCCATCATTTTTCCATCTTCGTTGTATACCGTTATACCTAGCGGTATCTCTAATTCCACATCTTTGCCAGGTTTACCCACTATCTTAGTTTTACGGCTGTCTTCCCCGTGACCCGCTGCTAATGTTTTTGCACGATGTTTCGTCATAATGCTCCTAAGGTTAGCGTTCTCCTTTCCTATACAGTAAACGCACCCTCCCTGGCCTCCAAGCCCTCCATACTTGGGTAACCCGGTACCTCCCGTACCGCCTTTTACGTGAAGTCGTACAGAATCAATAAATTTACTGCGAAGGTAGCTTCTGGGGAGTTTCATTTGCTTTACGGCAAATAATGACCAACTGAGCAAAACCATTGTGAATTATTAACAATATTTACATCTTCCTCTCAAAATTCAAAGTATGCTAAATTGGTTACAATTACAAATCTGTCATCTTCAACTAATCGACTGACTGACAGCTGTAAGTCAATCTGTAACTCAAATTGCATGACAACGTTAAGTCAAAATAGTCATGCTCAGCATTCTGCATCAATTGCAAATTATTCGTCATAATATTTACCGGCAACGATACTGTAACAAAAGATTTTATATACATCAACTTTACATTTTAATGTATTCAGATGTGATGATTAGAGTTAAATTAATGACTCCTAAAGAGTTTTACGATAAAAAAGATATTATGCATTCATAAATAATCCAAAGGTTCCTAAACTTACTTACATCGACTCTTGATTATCGATAATGTTTTGCTTTTCGAATGTCACTGTCGTATCGACCGATAAGGATAACCGTTAACCGGCTGAGACAGCCATTACATTTATCACACATGTACCGGCTTCGCATCTTTGTTTAGTGTATTTTCATATCACTGACAAGAAAATGCAATAATGGTGTTATTGTTTATTATATTTCTACAAGTCGTTCCTTTAGTTTTGTGTAGTGAGGGCGATAGATCTCCGTATTACCAGAATTGCGTTAAAGGCTGCATTAGTGCGAACTGTACAAAAGGTAATGATTTTAAATTAAAACTATGATTTATATATGAACACCTACGGAGATATTTTAATAGATGTCAGTATTTAGAATATCTGATCGCACTTAAATTTTCATATACAGTATACTTATAAATTTAACAAAGAAATTACAATAGAAATAATTCAATACTCAGGTGTATTTGATGAATACATGAAATATAAGAAATAGACATGAAAAATATAACGATACAAATTACACAAATGTTATATTGTAGGTCATTATAATGAGCAGCTCATACATTTTTGTATCGTCAGTAATTGATGATATTTTGGGCATTTATATCAATCCAGTTTGAGAATCCAATACAAACTGACATATGACATCAAAATTATCATTTATTTTAGTAGCTATCAATTAAATTATTTTATTATAACATCTGTGTTGACTATTTCTCATCTATCAACAAAACACCATGCAGAGTTTCATCCCGACTGCTACAGGAATATTAGAAAACAAGTCTGAACTACCTATTACAGCAGGGATATCGTTCCTGCCCAAGGCAGCAAAGCTTCAAGACAAATGGAGTCGCATGATGATGTGGACCTGCTATGATGAGTGCAGCTACCACTGTATGTGGAAGACTGTGGAGGGCTTCCACGAACGTGGTATCGATACTCCTAAGTTTCATGGCAAAGTAAGTAAATGTTTGCAACCGTAGTAACTGCTTACTACTGTGTAATTGATTGTGTTATTGATTTTAAAATATCCCATTTGTTTAATAAGAAATTTGTAATATACATAGTTTACTTTCCTTTCCTTTCACAGTGGCCCTTCAAAAGAATCCTCGGTATGCAGGAGCCCGCGTCAGTGTTTGCTTCTCTGTTGAACCTCATCACCACCCTCCTCATGCACACACTCATCATCAAGCAGTTCCCCATATCGGACACACCTTTGGTCCTCTTCTGGCATGTTTTTATTGCGGTAATCACTATTTACTCATAAGCGCATTTGTACAATGTATTCGTTATCTAAAATTACATTAATAGTTCCCCGTATTATGTTATTAATATCTTATCTTACACTACACAACTGTAGGAAATTCCTTGGTTCTTGGAAATTCTTGATATTATATATACAGTATAAATATTACATATATATGCAGAAAAGAGTGATGAATGTAGACGAAGAATGTCTGGTTTGTAAGGACAGAGATATTTAGCACTCGGTGCTTACTGCTTACCCCGTTAGGGGCATGGCGTGATGATATAATAATAATAATATATAGACTTCTATTACACTCTTGTTTATACACTGTATACCAGATTTATATCTGGTAATAGCACGAGTTACAATACCCATTACTACATCTGACTCTTTTGATAAGTTGCCAAGCTTAGAATTTCCACTGTGAGACCATTGTGTATCTGAGAATTCAGATATAGGATTAAACAAGCATGGTAATAATGAGTTCGTCAACAATGTGCAGAGGACACTCATGAAAAAACATGCAGGCAAATTATTTTTAACAATCTTATCAACTCATTTCCAGATCTGCATGAACGCCTGGATGTGGTCAATTATATTTCACACCAGAGACAACACCTTCACTGAATTTATGGACTACGCGTGCGCTTTGTCTATGGTCATGGCGCTGTTTGTTGCTGCAGTTGTTCGGTAATATATATTTGGTGAAAGTTAATTATTCTATGTTTATTTTGTGTTATTGTGTGTTATTTCGTATTCAACTATCAATAACTGTAATAGCAAGTACCAATATTTGAAGCGGAACTTGTCTATGTTATATGTATGTTATAATCTCTCTCCCACACGTAGATCTGGTAGTATATATATTTATGTATGTATACTAGCAAATAATTTAATTAAATATTATTAGGATTATCAAATTCCAATTGGTCTACCTATTGAAATAATAAGTAAATAAATTTTTCCAGTATATTTCATAAGCGGAGGAAATTCACATTGGCCGTGTTGGTGATGTCGATCTGGTATTATTTGGAGCATGCACAATATTTGTACTCGGGCCAGATTGACTACGACTACAACATGAAAGTTAACGTGTTCTTCGGTGAGCCACTTTCTTATTCTATTTCATAACATCTATGCACTGCAGTGCCTGGGGCCGGTATACCTGTAAAACTCGATCGTTCTAGACCTCATGTTTGTTCCGGATGGGAATCGATCTCACAACCTTCAGTTTAGCGGTTTGCGTGTGGCTTTAGAGCGAGTTGTCGTTGAGTAGTGACCGCGTGCGTGTCGGCAGGCGCGGCCGGCTCGCTGCTGTGGCTGGCGTGGGCGCTGGCGCAGCTGGCGGCGGGGCGGCGCTACGCGTGGCGCGCGGCCGCCTTCACGCTGCTGTCGGGCGCCACGCTGGCGCTGGAGCTGCTGGACTTCCCGCCGCGCTACGGCGCCTGGGACGCGCACGCGCTCTGGCACCTCAGCACCGCGCCGCTGCCGCTGCTCTTCTACAAGTGAGTCGACCGTATCGCTAAAACGCTGACTCCATTAGTCATGGAATCGAACCGGAGACCGCCGGCGTGCCAGTGTAAATCGATAGCACAGTCCCATGTATTAAACTGTTGCATGGTGTTGTTGCAGATTCGTGATCGACGACCTCGCCTTCTTGTACGCGTCGGCCGAGAAGGGAGACGTGAAGACTAATTAACTTAATCTAACTTATTAAGCACAATTTGACTATTTCTATTTAGACCTACGATTATTCATGTTACTTTTATTTATAAAAGAATTACAATAAACACTCGTAGTCACATCGGTGTTTTATTTCATATCCACAATTGAACATAATATTTTCCTAAACGAACAATACACACGACGTGAAATAGTAATATGAAATGTATGAATTAAAATACATCATGTGCGAAGACGAGTAAAGACAAATGAAAATCACTAATGTAATTTTTTAAAATATTCCCGTACAAACATATCGATAAATGACACGACTCTCAAAATGTTGCCACACCTCTATCTGTAGCATGAAACGCCCAATTACAACTTTTGCCAAATAAAAATCAAAATGTACCGGCACTTCGTTTGGTAAGTAATGTACACGGGCTGCATACGATTGAATCCGTTCTTAACTCTGTCCGAGTTGTACAGTACAACGATGTAAAAAACTGCTATTTGATCAGCTTTCGAGTGTAAACTTTTTCCACTGCTCGCCGCAGTTTAACATGTGTTTCCTTAACAAACTTGTCTTTGGTTTTTTTATTATCATATTTTTGATTTACGACATTAATTGGGGACATTCGATCTACCTTGTTATATACATTTTGAACAGGATTATCTCTGTACATGTCTCGGTGACACGGACTGCTATGGTCGATCATGGCGCATCTAGTTTCGTAGTTCTGCCGATATGGTGGTTGATTTTGGTCTGAATAAGGCCGTTCTGATGAATATCTTTTCCCCCTATTCTCTCTGAAGGTAAGCCTTTCGTTCCACTCCCTTCTGAGCTCTTGTTCCATATATGGTGATCTTCTATTAGCTCTTTGTTGAGTGGATTTGTGGGTTATATGTAGTTTTGGTCTATAATGTCGCCGATTGTTTTGCTGATGCATTGAATTATTAATGTTCTCACTATAAATCGTTTGATAATCATCCGAATCAGAATCGCTTCCAGATTGTGCTAACTCAATTCTATTTTTCATGCTACGCTTGATACTTTGTGCCGCTCCATTTCGCTTTTTCTTATTGAATAATTTAACTGATTCTAGTACTCTTTGCAATAAACCTTTCTTCTCTGTTTTGAACTAAAACATTTTATATGTTTATGTATGTTGCGATAACTTAGTGCTAACAAAGCTTATACAATGAAAAATAGCTATTGAAAACTGTGAAGCTACTGTAAGCTATTTAAAGTTACTTACTATCAATCGTTTTTGTGTGTTATGAAAATAAAGGAGCTGTAAAACGTATGTCATGTTAAAAATGATAACAAAAGATGTACCTCAACTTCTGATTTGTTTACAATTGCCTCATTCTCCTCTTCAGTACTCAAATCCTCAGAATCATGTTCACTAACGGTGGATGCTGCAGCCGCGTTCGTTCTGTTACAAGGTTCTCCTACTGCCTCTTTATCAGTTTCTGTCGACTGGCTTTTATAGTGCAAATAAGTTTCAATTTTTTTTGTGTCCGATCTAGTATCAGATGAAATATTGTCCTTACTCTTTGTTGTCGTTGTAGTAAGCGGAGTCATTGTTGCTTCAATTTGTATATCTCGCTTTTGCACATTGGAGATACCTAAATTACTTTCCTTTATATCTTTAAAATTAGAAATATTGATTAACTCTTTCGTTACAGACCTAATGTCAACTTCACTATTGGAAGTTTCTTTCGGAAAGTCTATTGAGGGTACTATTGATTTGTATATCTCTTTTATTAATTTTGCTTTCTCTGTAGCCCGATTCTCTTGATCGCCTGCATCGGTGTTGGTTGCTGTGGTAGCTGCCTGTTTTTGAACTGGCCTACTAGTATGACCGCTACTTTTATAAAGATATCTGCAATTTTGATGTCCGGGAGCATGGATAAGAAGGGGAAAATGTTGCGTATATTTTATCCGCTGGCATGGAATATTTGTATAACAGAGATTTGATGGAATCTGACGTGAGCAAGTAGTAATAAAAGGATTATCGCTATACGAATTGTTGTAATTAAAATTTTGCGCAAAAGAGTTACTTTGGGATGGTCCTTTTTGTGTAATAGCGTCTTTTTTTGATTTAGACTCATGCGAATTATTAATTTGCGAATTAGTTTTAACTTCGGCTAAGACAGATTGTAGGATACTTTTTATTTGGTTTAATGTATCTTCAGTTTTATTTTCTGTTGAGCTCAGATCTATTTGTATGCTTCGGGTTATAGCGAGATTATCTGAACGAACATCGATAGTTAAACATTCTTCGTTTTGATGGAACTTTGGTCTTAGTGTTGGTGGCTTTTCGGTTTTATTGACAGATTTACGGTATATTTCACTATAATCTACACAACAACTATTCGAAGTATTCGTATTGTACTTGTATTGTGCCTTTTCTTTGTCTACCTTATTCTCTTTCACACCATTTAGGGACTTTGTCGTCGTTTTGTTTTTTGTGTTTTTTAAGTGATCCGATAGTTTCCTGTCATTTTTTAAATAAGTAAGTGGTTTTGTGTGATTCTCAACTTCTCCATAATGATAAGATTTAGTTCGCAAATTTTCAGGACAGCATCGCATGTCTACCTGTCGCTTTAATTCCCTCTTTAGTGTGTTATCTTTCGGTATTTTATGAGCTTTTTCTTTAACGGGTACAACATCGTAGTAATTCGAATCGTAGTATATATTTTTATTCAAATCACGATACAGATTTGTAGCAATTGGATCAATAATGTAGTTTCGAGTTTTACCTATGTACTTATCAACATTTTGAAATTGACCATGGCAACATGAACATACATCAGATTCGTATAAACAGTAGCCATTATTCGAAAAATCTCTACACACCGGTGAAGTAAAATTGCTTGTGTCCGAAAATTCGTCTACAGCTCTTTCTGGATCAAAATGTCTTTGGACAACATTGGCTAAGTAAGACTTACTTAATACATCCTCAATATTTGCTTCCGGATTGTCATCCACTTCGTCATTTATTCTCATGCGATAGTTATAAAAAGGTCCGTTTTGAGTTTGAGCATAATACACTAATTGTGTTTTAGGTTTCAATTTTTTCACTATAATCTTCTTTTTTTTAGCTCTTCCGAAAAAGTTTTGATGTCCACTTGTCTTTGGCGACTGTTTAAGTGTGCTTGTCGTTGTTTTAAAAGGATCTTTGCGCTGAAAGCCAACTGATGACTGAGAGGGAAATAAGAAAGAAACTGTTGATTTTCTATCTTTACAAGATCCGTTATCACATGGTATGGTCATTCCGCCAGCATTATCTAAAGGGCCTCCTCCGTTGGCACCGCTACATATGCAGGGCTGCGCTGATTTTGTATTTACACTCGGATTAATCGAAGTATTCTGCCCCGGTATACTCTTCGCTGATGCGTTATTGTTCTTAACATCATGTAGCTGGCGTTGTAAGCTAATAATTTTGGCTTGTAAATCCGTAACGTCTATTGGTATGCAGGAGATTATTTTAACTTCAGTTTGGGATGGTGAATTTCCTGTAATTAAATTGTTGTGTAAAGGAGATATAACATATCATCGTTTAAACATATACATATATAATACAGGTACTATATAGAATGTATGTTCGATTCTCCGCACTTCAGTCATGCGGATACGGATCGCAAACTGTTTTATTGTTTTGAATAAACACCTAAAATTATATGAAATCGACCGAGGGAATATGTCTTAATATGTAAGAATAGAAGAAAGTAAATAGTAATAGATACTAATCAAAGATAAGTACATACTATCATGTATTTTTGACCTATATGTTCGCTGCGAGAAATTTTAAGTTTTACGTAGGAAAGAGTCAGTTTTTACCCAAATTAAAAGCCACTCTACGGAGAAAATTCTCGACTCCTTTAAAACGTTGCTTGTACGGATTTGATTCTTCGGGTGGATTTTCGCTCACAGCACTGTAAATGAATCACTTCCTCTAGAATTAATAAGTCCCTGCAGCCAATGTTGTCACAAAATGTTTACTTTATGAATCTTGTATTTAAATGTTTAATGTACAACTATTATACTACTATTATAAATATTAATATCGGCTGCTAGCCGATGACCAGTGCAAATGGTTACTTCTTTTTATTTAAAGTTTCTTCTGAAGTGATGCTTACGAATGTTAAATTCATTTCAATCAAAAGTTGCCCAGTTTTCGCCTAAGCCATTTTTTTCCAATCCTTTTACTGTTCCACTGATGGATACCAGTCTCCTCTCATGCTGAGAAGGTATTACTATATGCTTTATAACACACTTTAAGATGTGCAGATTGTCCTCGTGATGTTTTTGATCACCGTTATAGCTTATTATTTAAATTTTAAGTTTTAAAACGCACGTATGTAAGTCCTAGGTGCGTGCCAGGATATGAACCCAAACTCTCGATGCAGTAGATTGAATTCCAAGCCACTAGGCTATCACTGCTAAAGTTGCTATTAGCATTTTGTATTAGGTTTCAAACTAATTTTATTGTAGACCGTAACGAAATAACCGCTTACCTTTACTAAATATAAATTTTACTCAAACAAATTTAGAATTTCTACATAAACAATAATGAGTTTTTTAATCTTACTTCGCGTCCATGTTTCATCAAAATCCGAATGTTTTTATTTTATGATTTACGAATAATTTCATGTTTGTAAACCAAATTGACAATTATAAGCTCAGTAATTTATTCGGTACAGCTATTGAAAGTCCATTTCTTTCACACTTGACAGATGGACGGCATTGAAAATGATTGACAGTTGTCTATTTTATTTTTAGATATTTGTAGTAGCTATTCAAAGTTTTTACTTTAGGATATACCTCAGTTGTTTACACTGATCAGTTTGGGTGCTAATGGTGAGTTTCGTTGTCATGTTCGTATGACCAGGTTTTGTGTTAGGTTGCGAGCCTTTTTCTACTTAGTTACAACCGCAACCCCCAGCCCCGTAGATGATAAGGAAGTGAATAAAACCGATAGAATCGTTTCCAATATTTTTATTTTTAAATTAGTGGCAGTGAAGTTTTACGGGTACTTTATATAATGTAACAAAACAAACGGTACATACTGCCTCAGTCATCTAGTGGTGTCGCATATCCTGACTTTATACAAAACAATCATAAATATACATACATATAAATTAAGCTTATTTGTAATTTAGTACAAAAAACATTTAACTAATAAAATTTGAAGTCTCTATATTTTCTACGGTATTCTTATGACTGTTATTGGAAGATGGGATATTAAATCGTCTTCTAACCTTTTTTTATTATTATTAAAATGATAATGCACATAATTGCAGCTCTGCAGTTTGTTGTACATAAAATAAAAATTTCAAACGAGTCCAAAAGTAGGTAGTTGGGATTCGTTCTTATTTTGCTTGGTGGTAATTATAGGCTGATTTGTGTAACATTTTATGTTGATTTCGATTTAATGTATCATTTCTGTATTATTGTTAACGTATATCAGTCTTCTATTTACAAATATCCTCAACCACTCCATTATTAATTCAAAACGCTCTTAATTTTTTTTTGGTGAAATCATAGACTCATAATATTTAAAATTCGTAAAAACACCGATTTCTGCTCGTTATATTAAAGTTACATTTGACTTACAACGGTGTTTACTAAGAAAATAATAGAGAATCGTCAATAATAGAAGATGTAGAGACTTCAAAGTTACACATTTATAAACACAATTAGTTATTAATTTAATTTGGCATCCTAATTTGACACACGGGTTGTATTTACTTAATACACTATAAAGTACAGTTCGAACGCGACTGTACAACAACGGTCGGATCACAGTAACGTAACATTCATACGCGCTTCGAACAAAAGTCTATATTGATAACGTTACAAAACATGGTTGGATGAAGAAATCGGTTTATAGATAGTACGAGCGACGTCGCTCCGCTTAGTAGGAAATGGTTATGTATCACCTAAAAATACAAATATCGAACACTATTTTACGAATAAGTTCGGTATGACTCACCTGAGTGCTTTAACTGTATCGATTATATTATAATTTCCTTACTAACATTCAATATTTTACGTATCTTTATGGCTGTGTAGTTACAACACTTGACGTTTTAAATTAAAAAAAATCGTCTCACAATTATGAGGAATTTCAATATAAATGTTTAATATGGCACGCGGGATTGAAACACCGCAATCATTTATCTAAAATTCATCCGAGACACTTGTATGGCATAACTGTAAGGTCTTTTAATAAATTCACAGTTTTATAATAAATGTTTAAAAATGTTAAATGTTTCAATTTTCATAAATAAAATGTTAGGCAAATTATACTGATTGTTAAATCTCGGCCAAGTATTTCGCCTGCCTATTTACAGGGGAAATTATTTAAACAAGTGTAACATTATGTCGATGTGGAAATAAACTGTTGGGTTTACATATCGTAACTCCCGGTTCCACTGCTGCATCGTGACGCAGCGTATTAATAGTGTTGAGACCTGCCTTCAAAGACGAATTTCCTATTCTTTATTAGGTTTCAATTAATCCAAATATACACAAAAAATCATGTTCCTTTTAGATATCAAGTTCGCCCAATGCCAGTATTGTCTTCGGAAGATGTAATAATAAAGATTACAATAAATCATCCGCAGGTAGAGAAATATAGACACACATATTTAGAAACAATAAAACTATTAGAAACCAATTACAATAAAGAGCACAGAACCAAATGCCGAAAGGCCTGTACCGAAACATTCCAATTTCCTTGGAAGTGTTCAATCAATGAATTCAATCTTTGGTCTATAGTTCAAGCAGTATCTCGTCCAAAAGCTGCCATTATAGTTTATAATTTGAAAACGAATTCTAAACTAATTTAATTACATATGTAAAAAAAAACATAATTTTATTTCCCATCGGAGTTACCGCTTTCGCGTTTTGGAATTACAGTGGACACCTACGCTTATTTGAGCTTTTTGAGCCTTTCGACGATATTTCAATACTTTATTTGAGCACAGCTGTTATTTAACGTCGAGTCCATGAAGACAGTCCCATCATCATCACTGCTGTGTGACGAGTGCGAGGCAGTAGTTACCTACATGTACACACGCCGACACAAGTTCTGTGAGACATGCCAGTTGTGTGTTAGTCACAGCCATATTTTTATTAATTATCAGTAAAAGAACAGTAGATAGATACTGTACAGTCTTTTACCTACGGGCTTACACTAACGAGGTACATTATATAAGTAATTGAGTAATTAGTTTAGCCCTTTCAAAATTAAGGCTTAGTTTTTATTGTTACGCAGAGGAGGCCCATTGCGACTCATACAGCCTTCTGTGATCTTAGTACGCGGGCTAGATTAAACGAAATACAATGGAATTACAATAATATAAGCGGTGCCGCTTAACAGCACGAACTGTCGGAGCGAAGATGCCACTCTGGCGAAAGCGACTCTACAATGCTTGCTCTCGTCTGAATTTATGTTACCCTTGTTGAATATAAGCCTGACTTTAGTGACCCCGATCACGAAACTAAGGTACAGTTTACGGGTTTATCGTCATTCGTTGTGTAAATTGGTCAAACGCCAATTTTGATGTTCAGAGGTGCATTATGAACGTCTGCATCCTTACGTAACGAGCTTCCATGTTTTAGGCGTATATTATATCTAAACTGGCTCACCTATCAGTTATGCCTCTCGCACTTGACAAGATCTTCGAGTCGTTAACTCGCCATAAAGTAATTCTGTGCCGATTTAGATGCAGCACGGACATTCTTTCGTTATTTAACAATATAATAGTAATATCGCTACTTTACCTAATATAAATAAACTTCTAATATCATGTATAAAATTCGGTCGCGTCCGAGTGGTCAACTGTGTGTCGGTATGTGTACAATGCAATTGAGAAATTAAGTACTTAAATAATGAAAACCATGTGTTTTTGAAAATAATTCACATCCAAACACATAAATTCGTATCCGTTACATTAATTGCTTTATGAATCCTTATACTTTCAGTGATAAAATGAGTTGGTGATGTCATTACTTTGTGTCGTATTGTATTATAGTCTTAACCGTCAATTAGATATTATACCTATTATTATATTTGTATAGTCTAGGAGCTTGCAATAAAAGACTATACACGTCCCCGTTTCGGTCGTCTGTTTATCCTCGGTACGATAGTTAGAATCGCGTTGAAAATTCTACATACATATACACTTCTTAATTTCCCAATCGCATCTCCTATAAAGCTAGTTATAACCGCACGCGGTCGCATATATACGTTTCACCACATCATTTCTATACACGTAAAAAATATTAAAACAGAACTCTTTAAACTAGAATTATATCAATAAATGTGCGTAACGTACCGTAACACCAACGACTCACTAGCTGTACAAAGATATTGTGACACGACGCTCGAATGGACACGGCGCGTGCAGTCGCACCGACGTGCTAGAGTATTAATATAGAGATGATTCGTTTCGCTACCGCGGCGAGCGGACGACGCCAGCATAAGCCTACATCTCGATAGAATAACTCTCAAACACGAACATTCCAATCGATGTATGTATATTATGAATTTGTGCCATCGATCGGCAAAATCACAATACCGTGAATAGTACCCATTATTATGTACCGCAGTCGACAATGAACGTACTCTATCTAAATATATCCAATATATTACCCCGGGTTAGATTAAATTAATGTCACACGTACGCGATGACGACTCATTGCAATAAAAGCAAACCGTCAATGTATATAGTCGCAACAGTCGAATCAAATTATACAGTATAATTAA
The DNA here is from genome assembly GCA_018245675.1 of Agara michaeli. Taxonomy (NCBI): domain Eukaryota; kingdom Metazoa; phylum Arthropoda; class Insecta; order Lepidoptera; family Hesperiidae; genus Agara; species Agara michaeli. The sequence continues at coordinate 17,341 of DWDX01000292.1, forward strand.
ATCCCTACATGATTTCCAATCTCAGCGGCATCCATTCGAGTTGATATCGCAATGGTGGCCTTTAAATTTAAATACGATAATTGTAGACGAAAAATTTAAACATTGAACAATTATTGTTATACATGTAAAAATTGTGACGCTTCACGGACAGTCCGTTCAAAAATTTATTCACTTTTCGAGTCATAAACAAATTTTATTTCGATACATACATATATAGGTGTTAATTATATTACCAGAATTCGTAAAACTCAGCCACGTGCTTTAAGATATTCGCTTCCTAAAATTCACAGCGAGAGCAAATTTATAACATAATTAATTTTAAGACAATTCACAATATCAAATCTTAGAACCAAATGTATTACGATTACAATGTATCAAAACATCAAAATTGGAATATAAATCGGTTCATGAAAATTGATTTCATATAAAACTCCGCTTTCTTTGCGGTGTAAAAACATTTTAATCACTAACTACGCTTAGACACGTTCGCTCCATTTATAATAAACGTTAAAAATCGTAAATGTCCGTTAATCGTGTTAATTCCAAATTGTATACCCGCGAAAAAAAGGTTAAACACGTTATAGATTGCCTCCAATTTGTACAAGACACATCTGTGCTATATTTCATTGCAGTACGAGAGTAATTAGATTAATGACAACGGCTACAAGGAAGAGTTATTACATAACGTAACGTAAATATGAAAGAGATCGGGTTCTGGAGGTTAATAATAATAATAATAGAAAAATATATTTCGATATAGATTTTCATGAACCGCGCCGAACAAATTAATAGACAAACGTTACGTAAAATACAGAAGCATCGCACACCATATTCTACACAACACATTTGTCAATGCTAAAAAAATCACGCCACGTCGAACAGTAAACCGTCACTCAAACGCGTAGGTAAACTCGCCTATCCAATAATAATTTAATAATAATAATAATTGTTAATATTACATCTTAAATAACTATACAATTCATGAGACCCCGCGGGGCTTAAAACTCATCAAACTTCTTCATATCATACAATTATTAGTCCGCGAATCACTCGCGCATCGGTACTATACAAAAATTAAAAACATTATACTACGATACCATAGTGCTATTTAGTACAAGAATCGACTTACAACTACCGAATACCCATTGGCACGATGACGACATGCGGTGACGGTATAATCGTATTTTAGTTACAACCATTTTCATAACATCCAATTCATTAATTAATTTAATAATTCTTTAATATCTATCCATTATTGTGTGCTCATTCTGTATCGTTGCCTCGGCCGGTATAGAACTACGAATCTCGACGCGCTACGAACATAACACTAACGTAATCGAATATGTCTATCGCTTGTAGCAACGTTCAGCTCAGTCCATCGTGTGTACGCCCGGTCACATGCAACCTTTTTACAATTATCATCCATCACAACAATCAGCTGTTCGCTCGTAGTGTCCCACGTGATGGAGCCGATCGTCCGCCTCGGCGAGTTGGTTCCCACATCGATACCACTTGTACATACGATAAACTAGTGTCAGTATATTTTTACTATATTTATTTTACTTCTGTCTACATTACACGTTGTGTTAATATACTTTGCCCGGACGATAAATATGTCTTAGATGGGGTATATCTGAAATTTGAAATACTTAGGCCAATAAATGTAATTTTTTTTCGCGCTTATGACTTTGTATAGTCGACAGGAAATTTGGTAAACTTAAAGAACGACCGACAAGACACAGTGAATGTTATAGAAAGTGATAGGTTTCCTTAATCATGACACCACGTATCGCTAACACGAGTATATTTTATTATTTACCTAAGAACATTGACAATGTACTCGATGATATAATATTTGTGCTCCTGTTGTGTCCGGTGACATTGGATAAATTATGTATACTTAATACACAATACGCTACAATAAATATCCGATCGGCTCTCGCCCGAATCGTGTCCAATTAATTAGAACCCTTAATCGGATCCGATGACCGACTTTGCGCTTACGTAATCATCTTAATACTCGATAGGAAGTCAGTTTTTCTTACAATAATTCTGCTATTAATAACTAAGGATCGACGGCTTCTCGTCCCGCGCGGCCGCGTGGGCGGCGCGAGTCGGGGCCGCCACAAAATTTCATATAAGTCTCTAATCAATCACCGCGACATCCGATCACTTTGAGCTCCGAGCTAAATACTAATGTCGGTAGATGCAAATGCATTTCCTAAACACATCGCTCTGTTTCCTAACGCTTTCGTTAGTATCCGCTTTACTTACAAACACTTCCATTGATGAGACCATCTTCGATTGTCGCGTTCCCGCTACAACGAATGCGGGGCAGCAACCCTTCGAATCTTATCTTATGAAGGTTCGACCCGGTGGGGCGGTGCGGCGCAGGCGGCGGCGGTCAGCGAGCTGCGACGCGGCAGAGCGCGAGGCGCAGCGCGGCGGCCGCGGGCACAGCGGCGCCGCACAGGCCCGATCAGAGTCTATCCTCTTCCTCTTCTTCTTCGCCCTCGTCCCCTGCCTCCTCGTTCTCCTCTCGATATCCGGGGTGTTCACTTATCGCGTAATAGTTTCCGTTGTATATGACTCCGAGTTCTCTTAGCGCATCTCCTCGAATAGTGGCCTTTATCGTCCAATTATAACAATCGTCGGATTCAGACTCGCGATCGAGCCTCTCCACGTCTAATATTTTCGAGCTGAGTCTTTCGAGGATGATGCCTATGTCCTTTATCGTTAAATGACGCTTCTGATCTACGCTCAGTTGGTCAATGAGCAACAGAAATTTTTCGGATGTGACCGCTTCGTCCTCGACGAGAGTATTTTCCGTTTCGCTTTCAGAGGAGTCGCGCTCGCCGCGCCGGGCCGATTCGGCGTCGAGAAATCGTACATGTCCTTTCGGTCGACCCTGTGGTGACGCTCGCGGCTGCGCGTCTTGAATCGGCGAAGTGGCTACGCTTTTGTGAACCGCTATACGACGCCCTTCTTCGTGGAGTGCACAACAGTGGAAGTCGCATTCGTCCGGTGGGGGGCGCTGCAGCGGCGTATGCGACGGAGGTACGGGAGTTGCCGCCGCCCTACACTCTGCGGTGTGCACGTGGTGATCGAGCGAGGAGGAGGCGCGCGCGAGACGCGCTCGCGCCGGGCCCGGCTCGTCGTGGTTCACGACTGTAATGTGCGGCGGAGGCGGCTGCGGTCTCTCCAGTGACGTTTGAATAACGAGCGAGGGCCGCCGGTCGGGCTTGGCCTGGCGTGACGGCGACCGCGCCGCCGGGGACGCCTGCGGCCGTTGATCCCAATGCAGCACCACCGTAACTCGCCCTTTGTTGTCCATGATTTTCCATGAGGGTGTTTCATCGTGTAGCTCTAGCGCGTGAATAGTCTCGCATACTATTTTTGGGATCGCCGATATTGCTGGAATAGGACAAGAGAAAGTAATAAGCTACACTCATAATTAAAGTGGTGTTTTCTCAAATGTGACCTACGTATATACTATAGTAGTGATGAGACTGACCGGCCTTGATGACGTCGACGCCGGTGGGGTACCATCGCTCGCCCTGCCGCAGCAGCAGCAGCACCGTATTGGGGGGCAGCGTCCGCCAGTACTCGCCGTCCTCCACCTGCGTGCCGTCGCTCTCAAGCACCAGCCGCACCGGCTCGCCGGCCGCTACCGAGAGCTTCTCCTTACCTACCGCAGTGACATGTTTTTCGTTAATAAATCGATAACCTAATTAGTAAAAATCCTCCATAATATTCACATAAAAGTTTGTATGAATTCTTAATAATTGTAAAGAAATGTATAGTCATGATTTATCGTACTTAACTCCAATTAATAATATTAATAATAATTCAACTCGTTTAAGATTTGATTTAAAGGAAACCGAAAATAATGAAGTGATTTAATCCTTTGTATTAGTGTTTTTGCAAGTTAATAATGTTGTTGTTATTTAATGCATTAATTTGCATTACTTAATAAAAACATTATTACTTTGATTCTAATAAAGTTTTTGTAAACTGTTTACTTCCTCGTATATAAAAATACTCTAATAAATTAACTTTTAAAACCAGCCACGACGTTCTCATTCAGAACGCTGCCATCCGAAATAAAATTCCTTCATTTCAACCGTCTGAGTTTTTAAACTAAAAAGAAAACTTAAGGCCGCGTCCGGTAATGGCGACACGAAACCACTTCACCGTTATAAAGGCTTCTATTTCAATACGAGTGCTTATAAGGCGGGGCTAGACTAAACTAGGGCCAGTGGCTGCAGGATTAAAGCGGGTCAGGCGAGAGGCTCGGCGGAAAATTTTATTGACCCGGTGCTAAACGATTTATAGGTTGTCTGCTCGCTACGAGGCGAGCGTGACGCCTCTAATTAGGCATGAAAAGCTCTGCCGTCTCTATATCTAATTACTCTGCTTCGCGAGAACAATTGGATCCGTTTAATGGAATTGGAACTTCATAATTTTATTTCGCAACATTGCATCCCCAGCTGCAGACTGTAATGGACCGGATGTATGAGTTGAAATATAGGTTAGCACATAGCGAGTATTACTGACCGATTATTAGGCCAAGGCTTTTAGCTACGAGCACGTTTCGTGTACGACCCGTTAACTTGCTAAAAATAATATTTTCTAACATGTTCCGTCGTTTTACATTTAAAAAACATATTAACACAGTAATAAAACATTACATACTCGGGGTACGAAAATGTACTGGATTACTTATTACGCGTAAAATTATATTATCAACGTGTATAATACATGTATGTGTACATGTATATTTTTTATGCAACTAAATGTTACGACGTGCAACAAAAATCATTACTATTGTAAATAAATGTTGTATCATCATTATACATCGTATCGGAATAACACGAGCGAAGGTTCTATAGAATTTAACTACGAGCTGCAATCATCTCCGAAAGATAGAAAGACATGTACAGCTACGTTGCTACGTCGCTACGCCGTAGCCCAAGTGCGGGCCACGTCAAGAATACGGCAAGTGCGCGAGCTTAAGTGCTCTTATTATGAAGAGGACATTTTTTAAATCTGACTGTATATTTGTACATTTACTACGTTATATAAAATTACATGACACATTTAGTCAACGTATCACTTTACTGACACACAGAAAATAATTAAACTCCGTTAATTTACCCACAATACGTTTATTTATTTAAAGTTACTTTTATCATAATGATTGATAAAAATATTTTTGGTTTCTTTTAAGAATTTGACTGAAAAACATTTACTTAAAAGCTTACAAAGAGAAAATGAAAGTAAACCATAAAACCGTTTATATATAAATCGCACGGTTCATCCAAAGCCTACATTATTGAACTACCAAAATATTAAGGCAACTCTGATCGATTACAATTCGCTTCGAGATAAATTCTATTACCCTAATCATTCATACATAATAGTGAAATCGTAGTAACAAGTGTTTGGCATAATAAATATTTAAAGAAAATTACATTTACAAACGACGATAGACTTACACATTAATAATAATTTTACAATAATAAAACTTTAGTTTGATAAATGTAATATTTATATACAAAATATATTAGCGAGGAAGCTATAAGCATAATCTTTTTCTAAATGCAATTGTACCAGGGACGCGACAACTGTTCATAAGGTAACTAATTTAGATATATATTGTTATATAAAAGAATAGTAAGTGTGGGGAACAACTTAAGCGTTGGCGACCTGATCCCAAATTAGGCAGAGCCTGTGATGGAGTAACCAGACACAGTTAGAACAGATAGCTCATCGCTTGAATAAATATTAGCTTTATATGAGAATCAAACCGAGGACGCTACAATGTACACATACCTCTGTGTATGAGCTCCTCGAAGCTAGTGACGACTAGCCCCTTCCGTACGTTCCGCGAACTGTCCCATATCTTGAAAGGCCTCTTTCCTCTAACCTCCTGTAAACAAAATTCATAATTTACATACCTCTCCACAGTAGAAAGTCTAAACTTAAAAAGCAGTTCGCAATATACACTGCCACATGTTGCGATTTCATCTATCGAGGCAATACTAACTTTACAGTATTATTTGTGTTATGCAATGTGATAAAATTCTGATTTTCTCATGCAATTTTATGGCAGTAGGGACTCTAGATGACTGATCTTTTAATGAGATTGAAGTATCTAATGGCGTGGTGATGTTCGTCTCAAAACGCAAAATTAAACTCGACCGACTGTACATAATGTAACACTTACGGAAAAATTTACTACAGTCATCGTTATTACGAGTACATATAATTCACTGAGGTGATCCTAAGCTTTTAAAATTGATCATATTTCACTTATTACTTTCTTGATCATGAAGTTTTTCTGAAAATAATTTACATTAAGAAACTTTTACTTTTAGACAGCACCAGTTGATTTTATACATAGCGTTGTTGTCATATTTGAAACGCGAAATACCTGATTACATTTTAAACCAATACATTTAGAACATTGGGTTGTTAAACATTTTTATAAGAACGATATACGTACTTAAATGATATTAAAAAGGACAAAAAGTTCATAGCATTATCATTTTTCTTTCACAAGCAAACAATTCATCACCATTCATTTTAACTAATAGTTACAAAACAATAAGATTTAAAGCATTTGATGTGTGGATGTAGAGCCCGTGACCGAGCGCTACGGTGTAGCGGAGCTACGAGCGTAGTGCGTAGCCGGCATCCGTAGTGCCTGTACTGGCTGCAGCGGTGCAACGCCCGCGCGACCTGCGCCCTCGCCCCCCTCTAGCCGCTCTGCAGCGCCCCTCACTGACACGCCCCTCGCCTCGCACGCACTGTGCGTTGACCTACTGGCCTGTACGATCTGTAATCTAAACTCGAGTTCGTCCTACTGCTGGTCAAGGATTTTCACCACGAGAAGGTTGCTCGTCAGCGTGTAAGGTAGGTCAGGAAATATATGGTTATCGCGAATATATTTGTCTAATTATTATTTAATCTTATTATAACTAAAAATTGCTTAGCACAGTTTTCTTTTAATTTTAAACACCATCAACAACATGGTATATTATCGAATAATCTTTAATACAAGAACTTTAAGTACGTTCGAAATTGTACCTTCGTATGAACATACATTGTAAATGTACATATACATCTGAAAGTGCACTTCCCACAAAAACTCATTATAATTTCAATATCTTTTTCAGGAAGATAACGAAGTTGATAAATTCCCAGACGAAAGGTACCTCAGTGGCCTATTTTTCATTGATCTTGAGAGAGAGAGAGACCTGTCGATGCCGCTCCAGTCGAGTTCACTTTTTTGATAGAGTGTAAGTGCTCTACATTTTCAGGATTGAACCAAGCAACTACTTTTCCATGGATTTAGGTGTTCAAAATATTTTATATGACTGTTGGATATCAAAAGTAATTAATACTTGAACACAGTATAATTAACCAAAAAAGTAATTGCTAGAATTTTTGGCATTAGCAAAAACATTATTCAAAGCTCTAATAATGACTGAATGTTAATTATTTAGCTGTGAAGACACCTATTTAGCTGTAAAACAGCAGATAATAACATAAAATAGAATGATATTTTAAAACAATGTAAATACAGATTTCGTTACTGTATTTTTTTTAAACAAATGTTATTGTAATTGGTGTATATAAAAACTATATGTTTTAATTATGTCACTCGATAAGATGAAATATAAATAAAATAGTTGCAGTTGATTCTACAGGAAGTGAAGCGAGCGATGAGTGGGGTCATTCCGTGTGGCATTATGGTTGGTCTACGCGGGGTGGGTAAAGCATTACCTCCTGTATTTCGACAATCATCTTTGCGACGCACTCACTTCACTGTTTATATCAAGTCCACATTTCTATTGCACTTAATGTTTAAATATACTAACGTCCCTGTTACGAGCGTACAGGTTGACGGAAACTACGTAGAAACACACTTATGTAAAGTATGCCATATGTATATAACATCTGCAACTTATTATTATCATATTTGATCTATTACAATCACGTGGTTTTGCAACCTGAAGATTATTTTTTATAGAAATAGAAACAGAACTAGGCAAATACATGATAAACAATCTCTTCGGCTTTGGCAACTAATTAAAAAGATTGCTAATTAACACTTGAATTCATTAGTGCTCAAAGCAATAGTTCCCTTACTCATTGTTCGACTATTATTCTTAAATAAATATCCGTCTTACTATAAATAATCATCGTTACAAAAGGTACTATTTAAAGAAATATAATAAAAGACAAACTAAAGTCGACCTATACCGTAATATAGTCGCAAGCACAATACAACGACACTATTGTTTAAACACACAATCGTTGAACAGATGCACAATTGAACACAGCGTACAACCGACCTCGCTGTGTGTACACTGGGCTTACGAGCCGCTAGATCGCGCACCTCGAACAAACCGCACGGAAATGTTTTGCACTACTGTATAGATATCGCTCTATTTAAATCGTCAATATTGAACATTAATTGAAAAAGCATGAGTGGAAATAACACGTTTATCAATTAGAGGTTAGGCTGTAAGGCGGACGGCGCGCACCGCAGGCTTGCGCCGCGGCCGCGCTGTCGGCTCGCGACTCGTGACTCGTGACCGGGTCGCGGCCCCTCCCCCGCGCCGCGCCGCCCCCGCGCCCCTCGCCTCTCCGGGGCCTCAGTCCCGCACTGCAGCGCCCGTCCGTGCCCGATGCCGTAACGTCTTCGAAATTAGCAACGCCGATGATGCACTTTTGGGGCGTCCAGATATGAAAAAGGTGTTTAGCTGTTTTCCAACTCGTGAACGGCGAAGCTTGCCAACTGAAACGGACGTACGAAACCTAAGCGCATGTCGATAGGGGTTTTAAAATGAATCGTACTTTTATACGAGTAATAAATCGTATGAAAATACAAAATGTGGCAAATACGAAAACTTTTAGAGCTATGAAGCTATTTTGCAAACTGATCCCTATCAACATATTACTCGCCATGAAAAAAAAACACTTTTTAACATGATAATTTATTACGGACAAACGCACATAAATTTGCAAATAAATTGCTCTTTACCTTATGAAGTTCAGTTAAAATTCACGAAATTTTACGTCAAAAAGCAATGGTGCTACGTCGATATCTACGACGCTTGCTGTAGTCCGTTAGTTTTTTAGACTTCCATACCTTGATAGTGAAGGTAGTAAGGAAAGATAGCCTTGTCCTCACGTGATAATATAATGATTAAAGTAATGAAAACTTCCAGTGCATGGATCTCATCCAAACACGGTAGTTATACAAAGAGCACTGTCTACCCAAGATTTCTGGTTATAAACGAAAATTTGTAATCATGTCGACGTACATAACATTGTAACACGCTAAACCGATCCCTAAATCATACGTATTATATTTTCCTTATCATTTCTAATTATAGGAGTATATTCTGTCTAGAAAAGATTATTGACAGTGAACAACTAAATAATACAATACGATAATAATTTCAGGGAGAATGTGACAAACATGAAAATAAAACATACGAGCAAGTTATATTTGTCATAGGATGTAACGGCGACCGGATGTACGTACGTAAACAAATATAGAGAAATCTTGAACTGACCCTTCTGGTATATTATGCTGAATGTTCTATGATATGAAATTGTTGTTGCGTAAAGTTGGAAAAGGTAAAAACATGTACACGGAATGTCTGTTTTAACTTAAACAAAGCAAAGTTTCGGAGAAAACGTAGACTCATTTATGAGGACGAAATAGATCAGATAGTGACTGATAGGAGAAGACAGTTAGAAAATGAGTTTGACGGGGAACACAAAATTCTTCAAAAAGGGCTTGTATGTATAAATAGATCCGAAGCGACAGACGTATGGCACTCGGTGTTCTGCCAATGCCTGCCAATGCCAATGCCAATAGGACCTGACATGATGGAATAATAGTAATAATAAATCGGGCGTTTTTCAATGGTTTTTTTAAGAAAAAATCTCCTTATTTTTCTCAATAAAAATTGCAAGGTCTCGGGCGTTGGCTGTCATCAAAGTCACGGGGTACCCTCCTCGCCCGTCAAACGCTCTTAAAGAATTCGGAGAGAGCGGCGGAATCGCCATTCCTGTCCACATTCCGCTGCTCCACTCGTAATTAGACGAACCTGCTCCAATTTTGCTAGAATTAAACAAGTCAAAGACTCAGGCGGAATCACGTTGTATTGTAAATACGTATATTATGTACAAGAACGTCCATAGTAGATAACATATTGATAAATACAATTGTATTTTATGCCACTTAAAGAATAGCGACCTCCAATTGGCCTCTTGGTCTATTGATAAATTGGACGTCCTGGGTTTGATTGCCAGCAAGGACAAACATTTGTGTGACGAACACATTAGTTGTGTGTTATTTTGAATGAAAATTTGTGATAATTTGTACAGCTGGAAATTTCTCATTCCCATATGCGCCAGTCAGTATCAAATAATTGTAGTCATAAAATTCTAGTTTTAAACGGATAGAAAACAGTACACAGCACTGGGGACAACTATTTAACGCTTGAAGTAATACATTCATAGAATAATAATAATAATAATAACTGGGGACGATTCCAGACGCGGCAATCAGATTCGATCGATCTGATAAACATACATATATATACATAGGATGTAAAACCACACACAACAATCAAATGTGCTCATCACATAAATGTTTGCGGGGGCGAATCGAACCCACAACCTCCGGTTTTGCAGTCAGGGTCTCTAACCAACCGACCACGAGGCCAGTCAGTACATGTAGTAGTAATATGTGTACGTACATCTGTATTCACATTCCCGTCTGAGCGAGCAGCTGAATAATGAATATAAGCTATCTGGGTGTCAGTGTGTGTTCTCTGTGTGCGTGTCACCGATGGGACTAGGTAACCTAGGGTGACGCTGGAATGTTGTATTATACAGATTTAATATTAACTTTAAAGAACAAGGTATTAAATAGAAACGAGAATGGCCGTTAGTTTAATGACGTAACTTTACTAGTTGCGTTATTGTAATGATGTAAAAAAAGTTAACGACGTTTTTAACGAATCAATGAAAGCTTAATAGCAAACAAAGTCACGAGTTCAGCATGTATTTCTGTGTATTAACATTCTGGCGAAAGACGGTCCAGCCTCGCTGATCCCACAAAACTCCTCATACGGAACTTTACGAGGATCTTTACGAGCGGATTAATCATTAAACGAACAAATTAATAGAAACTCGCATTCATAGATCGATAACTTCCGTTATATAATGTAAAAAAACATGTCAACGAAAAATTTAAGATATTTTTAACGCGAGTCATGTAATAAAGAACCGATATTTTAATATGTTTTTTTCATTTTGTCTGCTTGAGCTTCTTTACGAAATTTCGAAAAATACCGTGAAATAAACGTTTAGTAATAAAATAAAACAATCATTATAAATTCACGTCAGTTCTCTAACGGGGTAGGCAGAAAGCACCCAGTGGCAAATATCTCTATCCTTACCGAGCCGACGTGCTTCTTTTACATTCATCGCTCTCTTCATACACGCCGGTTTCGAAGACTCTTCACTCACCGCAAGAGCCAGTATTTAATAATAAGACAAAACGAATAGTCAAAATATTAAAAACGAAAAATTCTTTATATGAGACCTTTTGGAAAATGAGGTCAATTGGCGTTCATTGGGGCAATCTCTGAAATTCTGTAATCCAATGTGTCTTAATTATAACCGCGGTTACAAGGCGAAAAGCGATCACTAGCCGAAAATTTTCCAGTTATAAGAGTAGACTGTAAAAAGTTCTAACGCTCTCCGTAGAATTGAACTGCAATGTTGGGTCTACGACGTCTAGCCTGCCAGGAGCGGCAGACAACCTCGTCAACATTTACTGGACAGTATAAAATACATGGAAACACATCTCTAACCTTTTAAAAATAATAATAACAACAATAATTGTGACTCACAAAACTATTTTGCTCCAAACTATACATATAAATGCCTGTGTTATGGTAACCGGATAGTCGATACACATACCTACGATAAACATATATGTACCTACTATATAATGTTTATAAATATGTTTTTATTAGATCAAAATTATTGTATTAAGCTGTCACTTAAAACGCGACTCCTTCACTACCCAATGATTATTAAGAATACTTGGGTAGATTCCGCCTAATAGATATATAGTTGTGTTATACATATATTAAATTCTCTTACATAAACTTAAGAGTAGAAATTTCAAAGGTCTCCGCGCGATTTATTGATTTTGCTATAGCCTTGAATACAACCCCTATTAAAATATAGTTACCTACTTGTTTCTAAGACGTGGGTTAGGAAATGTAGCCGTTTTATTAATACAGAAGAGAGAGATGGAATGCCAATAGGTTTAAAATAGTGAAAGTGTAAAACATTTATTAATATACTAGCTTTGCCCGCGGCTTCGCCCGCGTGAAAATTAGTGCGTCACAAAGTTTTTCTCGTGTAAATAACGACCCCGCGCGAATTCTAGGATAAAATGTAGCCTATATGTTGCTCCACAGCCTCCTCATGTTGTAAAGATATACAGTTATAAGATGTACATAGTAACATGCTATTAAATATTTCGCGATAAAAGGTAGCTTATATCATTTCCCAAGACCATGTCTATCTCTGTACCAAATTTCATTAAAATCGGGGTTCAGTGGCTGAGGCATGATAGCGTAGCAGACAGACATACAGACAGTTACTTTCACAGTTATAATATTTGTGGGGATGTATGAAAATTGACACAACCGTCAACGTCGTCTGCCCGTTCGGGTCCGCCGGTCACGCGTAATTTTAAATGTATGATATCTCCTAAAGTATTTATTATAATGATGTACTGTAGAGGACAACTGCAATCTAGATGAAATGCTAAAGGTGACTATTATATTTATTTTGATAAGGATTAATACCAAATTGAAGAAAACACGTT
>DWDX01000293.1:0-30269 GCA_018245675.1 Agara michaeli
ATCTGACCTATTCGGTCGAGATAGGACAGTCTAGGTCTCCCTCGGCGCCTACATCCATCAACACTCGCATTGTATATAACAACAAACAAACAAAAAAACAAATTCATAACAATAGCAACGTTGCAGTTGTGACGTCATAACGACAATTGATATTGACCAGCTGAGAAACAATAAATGTAATATGCTTACATGTGCGGTTTTAGCTTTAAGTTTCTCAACATCCGCCTCTGGCAACGGTGCGGCTCCGCTCATCAAGCTATTTAACCGTTCGAAATGAGAACACGTAATCTGAGAGCATGTTGCCAGGAAGAGTACTGTGAAAACAAGATGGCTGAGAATGTCTTGTCTTAATAAAAACACATATCTGCCCGCAAGAGCTGCAGCAATATTAAAAAAATATAAAAAGAAAATTTTAAAAATAAATAAATGAAATTAATTAATTAAATTCAATTAGTGTTCAGAATATTTAATATATTGCTACAAGAATCATGTGCCTAAATAAAAATTTGATATTGCAACACCGAATTCTGTGAACACGTTTAAACAGCGTGTTCCAGGTCATTGAAGGTAATGTCATCAATTTCATCAACATAATGATAATTGCTAACATGATTTAAAAAATGCTGTAATTAAATTAGTACTCTACAGTAAACACAGATATTCCGGTATAATCGGTAAAAACCACAGACAATATGGAAAATTTTTGTGGGCATTTCTATATTTATAATATGTGTTATATATATGGCGTATTTGCTTAATTCTTATATTGAACTGTTTCAACATTTAACGGTGTTTAATGATAAATTAATTTACCTGTAGGTGGCGCCAAATACAGTATATTAAAATGATTTTTAGTCATAACGTCCACCATTGTGTCTGGTTGGAAACGCGGAATCGTTACCAACTTCAAACCGACGGAAAGTTTGTGGAAAGTTAAAAAGTTAAGACCGTAGGAGTGAAACATTGGCACTACGACCAGCGTAGTGTCTTGGTTGCTTTCTGAAAATAGAAAAAAATGTATGACGTGTAAGATTTGGAATGAACTTCCTTCTGAGGTATTCCCGGAGCGCTATGATATGGGGCTCTTCAAGAAAGGCGGAAAAAGAGCTCTCCTTCAAAGTCGGCAACGCACTGGCTACTCCTCGGATGTTGCAAGTGTCCATAGGCGACGGTGACCACTTACCATCAGGTGGCCCGTCTGCCTGTTTGCTAGGGTTAATTATATTTAAAAAAAAAAAAATGTATTCACATCACCAAACTGTAACATACATGTGACAGTTATTGTGATGAGAGCCAATTGTCATCGAGTTGTCATCCTTTTTGTATTATTTAATCTGGTTCCCTCGCCCGCCCACAACGCACAGAAATCTGGCAACAAGCATAATCGCTATTGCTGCTAAGATTTCTCTCCCCTATGTGGCAATATGTAGGATCGTGTTCTTTTATATCTATTGGTATTTTTAAGCGATTACATTAATTACTTAACTTTCAACTTTTACAACAACAAAAAAATGTTATCTGGTTGAGTGGGCTCGAACGGATTGCACGGATTGTTCGTGCCTTATTTAGAGTTCGCTATATAACCCTATCGCCTCAATAAATTTTAAATTATCAATTACTTACACTGTACTAACTGCGCTTATACTAACAAACACTAACTTGACTAATATTTCTAACAGTCCCAATCCTGCAGTCCTGTTACTAACGAATACTGACCGACTAATTCTTATTAACACCTATTAACTGAATTCACACTAACAATATCATCCCTACAGCCCTATAAGAGGTCGGTTGCAGATGTCCATGAACGGCAGCGGCCACTCGTGTCTGATGCCAGCTCGTTCACTACTCTCCTAACATAAAAAAAGACTAGATCTCATTTACTGCAATTGCCAATTAAATGCAAGGTAAATGTAATAATTAACGTAATATCACGCCTGTAATCCCCTAAAGGGTAGGCAGAGGAGTGTAGTACACCCCGACATTTCACCAGTTACGTTTAACTCCCACAATATAATAGGTGGTGAGCCTATTGACATGCACCGGGCACACATCCAGACTACGAGTCACTGCTAGAAATTCTAGATTAGAAAAATCCAACAGTACCCAACCCGGGATTTGAACCCAGTAGGTATCTCCCGATCGGCAGTCGCGCTAGCAACCGCCCGACCAACGAGGCAGTCAAATTATTTACCATCAAAAATAATGGCTCTCTACCATTGGAAGGTACAGATATCATACCTTATACACATATTACTTACATGTGTTAGACATTACTTAATGTAGGTATTGTGTTACAAGACAACATCCTTATATGGTAATCGTATTAGCAAAAACAAATGTTAAATTAAAATATAGCAGTTTATTATTTATAGTACCAACCTTGTATATTACCTACTTTTGAATTAACACATTATTCTCGCTTTTGAAATTTTAAATGGCTGCTCGATCGTGTAGGTAATAAACAAAGATGTTCCACAAAACGAGTTTGGCAACTGTATATCTACGCAGAAAACAGCTTAATTATAAAAAGCTCATTTGTTCATTTGATTGGGGTGATTTTTTTTTAACGTGTAAAAAGTTGCAAATTGGCTTTTAAACTTTGTTGTTCGCACGGCTGATTGAGAAATCTCATTTCATGTAGGGTTTGCTACTAAAAAGGTCTGATTAGTTTAGGTACGTCAAGCGAAACGTACATACCGTAGGCAGTCAGACTAGTTCTGTCTTACGAAGGCGTATGTTATATTTGACTTACAATTTCACGACCCTGTTCATAACGATCACTTGCTGTGTCTTCGTGAGTTAAACAACTGCAAAGTAGGTAACCCAAGCGCGTCCGAATGGCATAATAGTATAAATTAGAAAAGCCGTAAATTGCTGGAGGTGTTTTAATTGAAATCGCAGATAATTGAGTGCGTAGAGCGACTTCGCGCATGCGTTCAACTGATTTATGTCAACGCAACTATTTACTGAGCCCAGCACGTACGAACTGGTACTTGGATATCGTATTAATATGCAGATTAATTTACAAATTACACTTGTTTAAATTGTTTCTTGCGGAGCTATAGAGTAAGTTATTAATATTATTCCCTTTTCCTACCTTAATTTCTCGGCAGTAAAGGCAAAACTTTGAGATGTATTTTAAAAAACATTTTAGAGTACGTACGTATTTTTGACCACCTATTCCAAAATTGATCAGATTGTTAACCATAAATGCAATTTGTCAATAACATTGTTATATAAGTATACCTAAGTGATAAATTTTCCAATAAACATAATCTAAATCTCTCAATGCTTAAAAGAAAGTTTTCTGAGTAATATGTATACATAGTTACCTACTTGGTTCAAGTATTCATATTTTCTTATAATAAATCAAGCGAGATTAACATCATGATATGTTACGGCTTTTTGGTTCCGTTACACAGTTACTCATCAACTTTACAAGTGTATTTTTAATTGATAGATTTTTTAAATTATCTGATTGTATGTAGGTACTTGTAATAATTTATATAAGAGGACTAATATGTATGTATGTTAAACATTATCTGATCATATGGCTGTCGTCTCTAAAAGACAATACCGTAATGAATAATGAACTTCATCATTATGTATCAATGAATATACGTAATACGAAAGTCGCTTTAAATATTCTCATAATAATGGCACAAAATAAATGATGAAAAAAAGAAAATTAGAAAAATATGTCTAAAACAGGTATCTATTTAGGTTTAGTACGTTCTGTGCATGACCTGAGTAACATTCATAAGTAGCAAACTGCGGAGATATTGTTCTATTACTTTGCCGCTAAGCAGCAGTCCTGTGCAATTTTATATTCCAATATGACGGTTCCAATAAGTATGTACACACATAGTATTCTTATACACAGTATGCATCACGAAATTGTAATTATTCGGTTATTGTCGAGTAGGTATGTGATACCAAAATTAAATTATTAGATTAGTATCGAAAATTCTATTGCACTCTCACAATTTCAGAGGGTTATATGATGCTATATTAGTCAGAGTCCATAATCTCCAGAAGCTGATAAACCATTTCTAAATACAGCCATACATTGAGTACTTATAATTACACCTTGATGTAGATTGAAAGTGCATGTTCATAACACAAACATAATATTGGATGAAAATCAAACCTACGACCTGCGGGTCAGTAAGTTTCAGCAACCACTGGGACACCCGGCCCCAAAATTTTTCTGATAGTACCTTTATTGTCACTTGATTACCAATATAAGGCTTATAATAAATAATTTAGTTATTTATCATTCCCAATTAAATTAATATAGAATATAACTACTTGGACAAGACCCTATAAAGTTATGGATGATTATAATCATTAAGTTAGAGTACGTACTTACATAAAAAAAATATCAAAGTTGACACCACTGGTAAATAAAAACTAGGGTTGAACCCTTCTCTTTGCAACAATCTTACTTACCCCTATCCATCTCTTTAGGGATAGGGTATATCTTTATTTATCTTTTATCTCAGTTTCTCAGAGAGTGCTTTTTCACTGTTTTTTTCTCCCGGTCCACAGCAAGTAGGTATCGGAAAAGTATATAAATATGTAGGTGTAAATATGTATACTTACCTTTATTAGATATAGTAACTCATTTAATAGTGAGTAAAAATTATAATTTAAATAAATATTCACTCGAAATAAGCAAACGTCATTTCCCTGAAATCATTAGGATGCTTTTATAGAAATAAGAAATTAATAGATAACCCTAATAAGATTAATAATGTTATTCCTATTTTTTTTAATCCTAGATGACTCACTTTTACCTGTCTACTGAAAATTATTAAATAAGTCCCAGTAGGTATTTAGACCTTATAATTGATCAGAAAGGTTCCAAAGTCCACAAGAGCTAAGGAGAGAATGAAAGAGAAGATCTAATAAGAGTGGTGATTTAATGGTATGCGAACCCTGTACTATGGGAAACTCGATTCAAACTCGAATTTAAAAATTTAAAAACTTCGTATAAGAATGATAACCGAATAATAAAACTTGAAATAAGTAAAATGAAACTATTATGTATTTTTAAAACAAATACATTTTAAATAACCATCATCATAGTTATAATGATTTTACAAATAGAACTAACATTGCAATCTTTTCATCGGCTAATTGGTGGTCAAGTTCGATCATTTTTAAGTATATCATTTTACGTTGGAGTACCTGGGTAGGTTACTTACAGTTATTTAAATTACATTGAGAATCATGCGACTTCGATTATTAAAACGAGTAATTATTTAAAGAACGGTGTTAGGTACTTATTAGTATAAAAGAGTTTCACAATTCCTTTGACAGCTGTAATCCCTGAATCTCAAGTTTTCATGTTTCCATATTCTATAAGTATACCTAAGTTTCAATAATAATAATAATTAGTGCCTATTATAAAAAATTATGTTACGAAAAATTTCGTACAACTCTAGCTAAAGTTTCCTTAACGATTTCTACAAAGGTTCATTTGAGTTTTTTTCTAATGGACCCCTGCAAATACTTTAATAAGTAGTTTTTTTAAGCATCTACTAAGTAATATGTAATTCATCTGGCGTTGATAATATGTTTTAGCGTTACATCCTACATTTATCGAGAGTAGAGTGAGTACCAAATGAGATAATAACCAAAGGTACGACATCGGAAAGAGTAAGTACCAACTCAACCAAATAATTGCTATTCTATTCACACCGAGAGGGCGATTTATGGCCGGAATTATTTCCTTGTTGTTTTATTCGGGGATTTGTCACTCACCCCCGGGTTTATAATTACCCCAGATATCGAGTAACTTTTTAGATTGGATTTATGTAAAAGGACTCGGGTTCTGTTTCCGTGGATTAGAACTGTTTTGTGGCCGTAATTGGGTGGATTTTGGTAAGTGTAAGATATTTTGTGGATAATCTGTTTTGGTGCAATTAGTTATGTATGAGTTTACCTATTACATAGATAACCTACATACCTACAAATAAATCTATGCTAATGTTTTGGTGTTTAGCTTAATACCTATCGCTTCAGGTCAACTTTTTACGAAGTCATCCGAAGGACAACATGTAAGACCATTATTTGACATAAAAACTTACTTTCCGGTTCGTTTCAAAATATTATCCCAAATATATTCCAAGTTCCAATGATATCTAAATTACGTCTATAGAAGGCGAATTTATACTAACTTCAATACAGTTTATGATAGTATTATACTTTTAAAATTTTCAGCAACGCCATCTAGTGTACGAGTATCAACAACTACTAGGAGAACAACTAATAAAAATTTAGTTGATCGTGTTACCAATTGCCAGTTTCAGTTGCATTATTTTAATATTATGCTTAGTACTGTTATATGGTATTTAAGATAGAAAACAAACCTTTGTGTCCAAGAATGAATACTATAGCAGTGAAGCTTCAACTTATATGACAGAGAGGGCGCTGTTTACAGTTATTATCGCCGCCACATTATTGCTTGTTTACACTGGTTACTAAGCCGATAGCTTTAGTTTATGAGATAATATATCTGTTTCATTTATATTATGTTTTAATTATTTTTTTAGTTATAGCATATGCTAAGAAACCAACAATTTTATATGGCTAATTAAATAAGTGCCTAATCAAGTTTTAACTTCATAATGAAATATCACTAAGACCTCGTCCATTTACTCAAATTTATAAAACGAGATTCTCATTAATTTCACTATCTCTAATTCATATATGTTATGTATAAGGGCGTATAAATTGCATACGTACATTATTATAATTTACATCTTTTTATAACAGTAATATTTTTCTAGCACAAGGTACTCTTCAATTACTTTGTAGCTTAAAAAAATTAAATAGCTATGCCAAACAATCACTCATACGACAGTAAAAGATTTATTGTAAATATATTCAGTTCTACTGTTACGTAAGGCAATAGATACAGAAAATAAGTAATCGGTGCTTGCTAGACAAAAGAAACGCTCGCTACACTAGCGGCATCGCTTGAGCTCGTAAAACATCTAGTTTACGACGTGATGATCACAATTGGCCAATGAAAAAGTTCAACGGTTTACTCACAGATGGCGCTACTTGTAGTTTGAACGATGCGCCATCTACAGTCATCAGTCGCGAGTTATTTTATGTTTTCCTTGAGAGGTTATGGTCTGTTTTTATTGGAGTACCTATAAAGTTACGTACTGAAGCTCGTCTCGAATATGGAGCATCCGAGGGCGAGCGGTCGTATAAGACAAGAGAGCGACTTTTATTGTTTGTAAATTGGTTGTAAAATTATGAGATCGTTCGTATTGTCTGTAATCACGGCGATCAGCTGTTATTTTATGGGATGAATCACTTTATTACAGCAAGCGATGTTTTATGTGCCTATAAAGCTTCATCCAAATGAGTCTCAAGTCGTCACTTTCTATCTAGTCTTCAAAGTCTTTAATTTAAATATTGTGACGTGGGAATTTAGGTAAACTTTTTGACTCCCTTTTTAATTGTCTGAAAATTTGTTTTTTTATTCTGATTATATTTAAATACATTGTAAAACGATACGGTTTTGATAGTTCAGTATATAAGATTTTTGAAGCTGTTCATGTGTGTTTTTTTTTTCAGTTCCGTAAGTTGATACGTAGATTAATAATGTATTGATTGTAGGCGCCTACTCCCTGCTAGATGGCTCTGCGTTCTATTATCATCTGGGGTTATTGTTACACAGTAAGTATCATCTAATTTAATTAATCAGTTTAGATATTTTAAAAGCATCATAAAAAGGTATTCACAACAAGTATATTGTGTTCATCTGAATTTATATAATGGATACCTTAAAATTAGCCAGTATTACCCACGTAAATGCTTATGTACTTATAAATAAATTAATGTTTACGTAAGTAAATACTTACTTACAAAATCAATTTAAATCAACATGAATACATTATGTTGTTATCATAAAAAAAATGTCGCACGATACTGCCTCCGCACACCGCGATGCGACATTGCCGGTTGCCGACTACCTAATTATTTGTTTTACGACAACTTTACGATTATCGTCATCGTTAAGTTGATGTTTACGATCGGTTAACACCTCGCCCTGCGACTGTGCCCTCAGATTTACTGACTCGTCCAACCACGAAGGGGTAAACCACTGGCGATAGAGAATTATTTGCGCACGGAATAAAAGTCATGTAAAGGCCCTGTGAATGAATAAAACTGAGACACGTGCTAAATATAAACCAAAAAAGTGCTTATACTTTGTAATATGTTATATACTTATGTTTCATATAGGTATCTATATACTCGTACACTGTGGTTTTCTAAGGATGCCCGGGTTAAAATTTAAGAATTTAAAAGTGGTTTTATCGTTAATGCTTTTCGCTTATCTATCGCTTCTCATTTGTATTTAGTATTAAAACACGTGACTTACTTTTATTACCACTTCAAATTAATTTTGTAAACAGATAAACCGTGTTATAGTTCGTTTCGGCCCGTTTGAACACTTGAGAGCGTTACTTGGTTGGTTAAGATGACTTTGTTACAGCTACCATATTATATTAAATGATTAAGTAGGTATTTACATTAAGGTTTATAGCAGCAAAAACTCACACGATTTAATTTTAGTTACACAATTATTACCTATAGATTCCAATACTTTGCATTTTCTTAATAATTATACCTACCTAATATCTATAGACAAATGTTGTATTTAACTTGATTTTGGTAATTCACGAGTGAAGCAAAGATCTAACAAACTATTTCATTAAAATAACTTGCATTTGGAATTTATAAGAAGGATTTGATTGAGCAAATCAATAATTTGTTTGAACTAACAATATGTTAGTGAACGTCAAATTGCATGGCCAGGACACTATTTAACTGAGTCTGTTAATAAATAGAGAAGGAGTTAGAGGCTAAATATAAGACAGAGTTGAAGACACTGAAGGGTCGCCATTATTTATGAGATGCACATTTGAAATTAACAAGCCGAATA
Organism: Agara michaeli; assembly: GCA_018245675.1. NCBI lineage: Eukaryota > Metazoa > Arthropoda > Insecta > Lepidoptera > Hesperiidae > Agara > Agara michaeli. The sequence continues at coordinate 8,975 of DWDX01000293.1, forward strand.
AAATGTATGGTTATGATATTAATGGTTCTAATATATTGTCTTTTAAATAAACAGTTTTTGTTATAACTCTTGTTTGTATAAAAATTAAATCCTATGTTTAAAAATAACGCATTACAATATTAATTTACTTATTTTCTATAAATTACTAATAACTATTTCACATTAGACTTTTATCTTGAAGATCGTATACATAAATACCTTGATAAAAGCCATACGAAGGTCCAAATAAAATATTCGCGGATTAAAATAAAAATAAAGTGGACATGTTTTTCGCGACTGTACCGCCTATCGCTATGAGTAAGTTATGGCCGCAGTAGGGTGAGTTACACCCTGCTTAGGTCACGTGGCCCGAGAGGGATGAACGTATATAAATAATAATACGCGCGAGAGAGATAGATGATCTTGGGGCGGTAAGTTATCTTCGTTTCATTCAACTCACACTCGCAAAGCTTGAACATCCGTATAGATCAATAAAACTACTTTATCTCTTTTTGGCATATCCCTATCCCGGCGGCGACTTCCTAGAACGCTACAATGTCATGCTTTCTCCGTTAAAAAACAAATTGCTAAACTTAAAGAGATCTTAAAGAACCTTAAACTGTAACAAAGGGCCAGATACAAAGAAGGCCAATTAAAAGCAAAGACGTCACGCTGCTTCTTAAACAACAGCGACAGCAAAATGCAGTCTTAAAAAGTATTGTCAATTTATTCTTCTGTAGATTTTCAAAAAACGAATGTCGTGTAACTGTTTTGTCGTTGCGCAAATACTTTACCCCTATTTACAAAGGTGATCATAAAATGTTATGGGGCTTTCGAAGCCACAGGTAGGCCCGGTACTAGTTTAATATAGCGTTTGAGTACAGCTGGTAGTTTGCAAGGAAATAATTGAAGTTATTAATTCCGTTGCAAGTGGTAATTTCGGTGTGAAGTGTTGTTACATGATTTAAGCGGCTCCCGCAGTTACGTTCGCTGCTTTCTACCCTTTCTTTATTAACGTAGATACGGGACGATAATGTGAGTTTATATTTTTGTTTCTGAACTACGTTACCGACAATTTTTCACTTTTATTTATTGCATACGTTATCGTGTATCTAATGGTCAAGTTAAAAAAAGCTAAACCTTATTGAACTTTCTTGTTTTTCTTAACATAGCTTTGAAGGTTAGATATTTGTTTAGTCCGATCTTTCCTTTATTCGTAGGTCGTTTTACAGTCCATGTTACTATTCACCGAAATAACAGAAATAACGTTACAAAACATTCACCTTTCAATAAGAATAGTGAAACTCGTAGAGTTGACATTTTTATGATGCTATTAATGATGCGCTTAGACTCCGCCGATATCGATGCACGCACGATATCACCGAATTAGCATGGAAATGTGTTTGAATTTATTTCTTCTCGAATAATTTCCCAACACGTCTCTATTTGTCCCTGTAGTTAATAATATAGAGTCACATTGTTTTATAAATTTTATGACTTTGACATGCTTTTTATTTTAATTTCAGTTGTTTTCGGAGATGGCATGGCTTAGCGCGTCGTTTATATTCATAATATATTTGTTTTTTAATTTATAATTCATTAGCTTATTGTGCTAGTGTTTACAACCTTTCTATTGGAAATTTATGTTTCCGAAATGTCGATACAATTAATAATACAAATTCACCAGAGTAATAATAGAAACAGCGATAATAATCTTTAACCAAACAAAAGTATACCCCCTATCAAGAACTTTGATACAACCCTTAACGAGAGGGAGTGGAAACACTCGTTTTTAAGGGCTGATACTATGGCGTAATTTGGACGAGCGCCTTCCGGTATCACCTAATAAAGTAATTACTCGGGTTACACCCGCCTCCGCACTCTACAATCAGTGGTACAGTTCACAAAATAATTGTTGATTCGGACTGGCTCGTGTGATTCAGTGTTATTGTTAAATGCATTGTTGTTTTCTTAACATAGATTTGAAAGCTTAATGAACTTTAATAGACGATTTCAATTACCTCGATAAAGGAAGTACAGAGAAATATATCTTCCTAGATATCACGAATTGGGAATTCATCAAAATGTCTTGCTTTTATATTAAATCAATTTGAAACTTACAATATTACAATATTACAATATACTTAGATAGTATGAAAAATTAAAAACTTTTAAAAATGTAAAGTCTTGCTCCACCTTTTCTTACATAATAATTTATACTTTATTAGGTTGGTATATTATACGACTTTATAATCGAGCAACCAAAAAGCAACCAAAGACGGTAACGAATTTCAATACAATACTAAAATTGTTTTATTGATTATAAGGTATATGCAAACACTCAATGATAGTTATACATTTTAAGGCTATGGTTCAGGAGAAAACCGGTGAAAAAAACTCCCAAGAGAAATGCCGGCGAAAAAATACTCCCAAAAATAATACGATAGGATACACTCCTTAATTTTATTTCTTTAAAACACACATAATAGCGTACGTATGAGTATGAGTGTTTATTAAAAACGATTAAAATAACGATGTGTCAAATTTAAATATAGGCTCTTATCATAATTTATTATATACGACATGCAAGTATCTTCCATAAATCTATTAGGTACTTACCTACCTACCGGTAATTGTACGCGATGCTTGAAAAATGAAATTAAATGTTGATAAGCAATATATTTTAATCAACTTCCGTCTACTGAAATTACGAAGCATAGAAATACATACTACACGCGAACGCATTAGAATAAAAAAATAAAAATACCTTGCCCGTGTGTACTGACGCCTCGCTCACATAATTAGATGTTTTTTAAATGGTTAAAAACATATCTTTGGCAATAAATTATATATTTAATTACGATTTTACTGAGTGGCAACACGTACTTACCTACTGATATTATGCTTAGTTAAAGTAACAGGTTATAAAATAAATAATGAGGCAGCCATTGAGCAGACGCCTTTTTTTAATACTTGTGAGATTAATTAAAAATATTATAAAGAGGATCTTTGCATACTTAATAATCTCATGAAGTATTTGATATTACTTTTCAGATGCTTTGTTTGAAGGTTATAACTTGATATAGATTTCTTAATATATATTTTTGTTTTGTGAGTGTTGGTACCAACTAAAGGGCATAGAATCCAGTGGGTCATGTGAATTCACAGCACCGGAAGATAATTAAAAAATCGTAAGAGAGTACTTACTATAACTAATGTATGCAGATACATGATTTGAAAATAGAATTTTGAAAAGCAAATCATGCAGTAACGTAATCCACGAATGAGACTGAACGGTAGCAATTCGTTACCCGGTCTCATTTTTATTTCGGCGAAATCAAGTTAATTCTTCAATATCCATTTCTCTTGTCTCCCCTACTTTATCTTGGAGATCAAGATTCGTGACAAAACTGGGAACGTCCCATAAAATAGGTAGGTATGTGATATCCACGAAGAGCGCATGTGTGATAAAAAGTGTGATATATCATTTTTTCTCTAAGTAATAGCATTCAAAGTATTATTTACGTGTTACGGTAACTCATATTACTTTATGGTAACAAACAATTCATTCTGACAATAATAACAATTGTTTTATCTAACTGCCAAGTACGTACTATTGCGTGTTATACCATAGATAGTATGACATGTTTTGCTTATATTAGGGATTATTGTCCAAGAGAATTGCATGGTCTTAATAATACCAGTATAGTTTTAAATATTCTCTTCGCTGAAAGCTTTTAAAATTATTTCGCGAGGGCAAAATTTTGCGGCAACTTAAGAATGCAAGGAATAACCGTAACGTAGGTATCATTGCGCTCATGCTCACATCGGTATCAAACAAAAGTTTGGTCACGCTTAATGCCTTTACGACTGCCGGGGGTGACATAAAGAAAATGAAAAACATTTTGTATTATTCTTGTTGCGCTCTTGTCCCGCCTAACTTCAACGACCCTCCGTAGGCCGATTGCACACTAGCAGATTTCAACTGCGACTTAACTTATTGTAATCTTTGCTGGTATTAATTAGTGGTTTACAATGATACTGTTTCTGAATATGACCGCAAGAGACTTAAGATGGACACTTGAATTTGATTTTTTGTATAATAAAAAAGCTAAGAACGAAATGTTTACATGACATTTACGAGTAGTTTATTCTAAAAAAGCGTAAGCTTTTGTATAATTTGATTTTGTATTATGGGATTTTGACTAATTTTTATCATCTCCTTCCTCTATTCTTCACAAAAGCGTTATACAGGCTCGTCTATCAGAGGTATTTTTGATCTGGTCTTCATTTGAAATTTGTCGTTTCCAAGGAATATTAAATTATGATTGATGTCTTCCAGGTATTCAGGTATTAATTTTATACAATAATTACAATAATTTTAACAAAAGGAAATTTCATCATCACACAATACACAATACGAGTCAGATACCTACTGTGAATATAAACATATACAGAATATATCGTTTAAAATCTCATAATAAACATTGCGTCTATCGTAATGGTGCAGTCACCCTAATTATCTTCTCTCCCTTGCCAGCGGCTTCTGTTTAGACAAATATCTTCAGAAACTAGTTACGTGTCCCGACTTTAATATAAGTAGCTTTTTAATATTTATCACCTGCGCTGATAAATCAATCTCTGTCACAGCTGAGATATATGTCTTATGTTCTTATTAAAATAAGTAAATTATTCTGTAATTTATCCTCCAAACGGGCTGTTAAAGTTATTTCAACCAACTCACGCATCTTAAAGTTAAAAGACGTGTAAGGTACCCGCGGGTATAAAGGCCTGTCGGTTAATACGGCCTAAGTAACAAAATTTATACGTATTTTTAATTCAGCGTTAATTAGTGACATACATTGTTGTTGGCTTCCTATTACAGCTTATGATAATAATATTGTTAATATCCAGATCCTATGCAATTCTAAAGTACCCAATTATACCTCGGCGAATATATGTATTTTGCCAACAGTTCGTTCTTCAAATGTTTCTACAATCGCATTAATAACTTGATAGATGCACAATAATATACTTTAGATTATCCTAATACTATAATTTAAGCACCTGTAGACAGTTGTTAATTGTATCAGACGTCTTTTTGCTGAATACTGTGTAACTATGATGCGTGATGCATGCATATAATTATAAAAAAATGCATCGTCCTACATACCATCGCCGGTAGAAATTTCGCCTGAAAGCGGTGCCCCGTTTTGCGATGCTTCCTTGCATAAACAAAACGGCGATTTCCATCTGACCGTTACTTTATATAAGATTAGTTTCAGTGCGTAGCGTTTGGTTGTTGCGTACATACATGTAACTTACTAATGCATGTTTTGTATAGGTATAACGAACCGCCACGTGCTAGTAATACCTACATTTCCTTCTTTCCCACACTCGCACACGCTCGGTGAGACGAGCGCGCGATGTGCTATAAAGTTGTCAACTGAAACTATTTCTGTGCTGTTTGTTTTCCTTTTGACAAATAGCGTCTCGTGCCGGCGCCATCTTGCGGCATTCCATTGAACAACACTATATACAGATAAAATGTTATTCAAAGGAATGTCTCACTCTCGACGACTTCTGTTTCTGGTTATTGCGAATTAAATCTGTAGACCTGAACGCGTTGTAACGGATAATGTCTACTCGTAGTATGGTTTGAAAATGTTTCATTTATCAATATGAAGTCTTTAAACAATTAATATACTCGTACATAAGATTGGTAATATTATCACCCTCAATCGATCATCAGATAACATTAATGTAGGTAATTAGCGTTACTCATAATCAGTTGGGTTACTTATTAGAATAGATTAATTATAGTCTTTAATATTTGCTAAGACAGATCTTTACCTATTATTAAGTACCTTGCTATAAACTTTTGCTTATTAGGCATTAGTCTCTACTTACCCCTATGGGATAGACAATTGTATGCATGGAGATGGTAAACTCAAAACATAAGTCTATTCTTAAACACAGGCACGTATTTTTTTCCTGTAATGCTTAAGGGCGTCCTTAAACCGCTATGAGTATAAGTTTGGGAGACAATTCTTTACCTATCTCCAGAAACCCGGCTAGGTTTTACGAACTATAAAGCATATTTCATAAATATTATATATCGCGGTCACATAACTCAGCCCGTGTCCCGGCTTCGCTCGTTCGTCGTCGTGTGTGGCTCGCGACTCTTCTACGCTGCCTTTCTTATAATTTCGCTCTAATGCATTATGTAGGCCATAAAAAAATCGTTTCTTACCTCCTGATAAAAGAGCTCGAATTGAATTGCAATAACAATCGGAGTTAGTATCTTTTAGTTTCCTTCTATAGCCAAAGCCTTAGACAAATGTGATCTATGATAAACGTGATTTCGGTAACGAGCTCCTCTGACGGTGATCTATGGTCACGATTGTTATTTTTCTTAGGAAATGGAAGGGAAAAAATAAAAAGTGTGAACACAGCGCTTCACTAAATAACCGTGATGAAAAATAGTTTATTGTGAGATCACGTGATTCGTGGCAATAAAGAGCTCGTCCCAGGAGTAATCTGCTCTCCAAGAAATTGTTTATTTTTTCCTTGCTAGATATTCTCTTGAAGGATTATATTATGTTCTCGTATAGAAACAGTCTTATAATTATAGTCTTATAGTCTTAATATTCAGTCCAATACAATTTTTATCGACTACATGTAAACAAGTTACAAGTGCATAGGAAACAGATATTTAAAACGTACCTGCTTGAACTAAATAAATTATCGAGAGAATTGCTATTAAAACCACGCATAAATCTTCGGTGGGTTTAATAGAATTTTCCAAAAATGTTTCAGTTGGCACCTAAAGAGTTCTAAGTTTAGCTACTATCTCTCTTAATTTAATTATTAAAAGTGTTTATACCAATACATATATTATGTAGAGATGTTTTTAAATAGGTAAGTAACAGTTTATCCGTTTAATGAATAGCGGCTACACACCTCGCGTCCCGATGATATCAACAATGTACAGCAACTACATATAACAGATTATGCATACGAAGCCGCTGTATAAATTGCAGTGTTGCCAACTCAATCTCATCTTATTTCCTTGGCATCGACGCCGACAACTCACTGATTTATACCGCTGTACCAACCTACAAAAGTTTTCGGATTAAATAGTTTTTCTCGTTTCAATATTTGGCAACAAAATATTTTTCGAATGTTTTTTTCTTTACACGCTTTCAAGCACTGAACAATAATTCAAGTCGGCGTACAGTTAAATATTCTTCACCATTGTGTCGACGTTTAATGTACTTCTGAAAATTTACGTACTATACTTATTGTTTGTTTTCAAGAAAATCTAATACAACTCATTTCTGACCGTGATCTCAAAAGTCACATTTAATGTATGATATTTGTATCGAAATTGCCTACGGACTCTGTCTTTTATCAAATTAATATATTTATCACTTTGCTTGTTCTTTTGCAAGACTTAATTTTATGTTCGCTTAAATATAAATAAAATTGTATTTGTAATTATTTAAATTTAATTAGACTTTCCTTACACCAATTAATTTTTTTTATTTTCCAATTCAATAGCTAAAACGTTTTCAATTGTAACAAAATATAGCCTTTTTCATTAACTGTTGATAAAAGATAGTTTTAATGTAACTTCATAGTTTTTATTATCGCAAAGAAACTGTAATCGTATTTAAGGTAAATCTAGAGTAATTTTGCCAGTAGGTAGGCAATTCCAAGTCCACGTAGGAATTAACCTAATGTTTGAACCGAAAATAGTCCTCCGCCGAGTCCTCACATAGTCGGTCTAATGGTGACACATTACTAAGTGTTACGGAAATAAATAGCGAGGAAAAAGAAAGAAAAAAAGATTAGGCCGTGCGTTCGTCGTATTAGCCGTGTCCTAAAATAAAATTAATCTGTTCAGTGTGAAAGTTCACTATGGCGACAAACGATCGTGCGTCTGCTAACAGCTTCAGAGTTTAAAAAATAGTTCTCGAAACACATGTGTCGACAGAGGGGGCGGATGGTTCGTGCTTGTCTATACTTTTATGAGCTTCATTGTGAGAGTTTCTGGGAACTATTAGGTACTAGTTTCTAACCAATAGTTAGCTTAACCCCACACAAGGACTTAATTCGTTTGTTTATATTTGATCCATTAAATGCTAGCCACAACTTAACATATTTCTCTGATATGTAGCTTTGAAGTCGAAATATAAGAAACACCATTAAAATATACAGCTAAATATATTACGTGCCTTTGAGCACATACAAATATATCTCGCATTTTAAGCTTTTATTTTCCAAACTTATAACGTAGGCCACCTTTACCTAAACCTACATCAAATATTTTTCCTAAAACATTTATTAAATGCGTTACGAGTGCAAGCCAAATATTTGAAGTAGGTAACTTTCGGTCGGATTTTTTCCATTGTGTCATGTTTCGCGAAATTTACGCCCAGCTTAAACCGCTCAAAATTTTAGCTTCGCCCGTCCAAAATCCTGATTAATGTTTCGAGCGGGGGCGGATCGAAATTTAACGCGGAAAGCCTTTTCTGTACCCTTTTTAATATAAATATTTTGCATATATATTCTCAGTACTGTGATTCATAGTACCTACTAAGTAACAGAAAATATATCCTAAACTACGTACTTAGCTAGCACAAAGTCGGCTGATTCATAATCCGTCTCTCTCAGAATGAGCAACTCATACATACCTACTGGACTGTTGTTATAAGAATCACGAGAGATTAAATAACGACAAACATGAGTTCTCCATAATCTCTCTCTATTACCCTGACTGCGATGGCTACTAAAATTCAAATAAAACATGATTATGGGTTTTATTCATTTTTGATAATTTACCATATGTTACCATAGGACAGGTGGCACTGTTGTCAAGTGTGTGTACCTCCCTATACATTACAGTCCGTGCTTCGTTTATTTTACTGGTAATTGGTTGTTAAGCTGTGTTTTCTTTTCGAAAAGATTAATCAATCCTGTCGCAGTAATTAATGTGAGTTAAATAGCTGAATCTAAGCATTTACCTGAGCCTGTTGTGCAAGAATTTTCCGTGGACTAGAAATTTAAGATGAACATTTTTGGTAAGTGCTTATCTTGTGCCTGCCAATGCCGGAGTATTCCCAATGTTTAGGTACCTCGTAGGTATACAAAATAAAAACGTTCCGTTTGCAAGAGACAACCGTATCCATCAGCTGATTGATAGCTTTGTCGCGTGTCTTCCCTACTAGTTTAAAGTTAAATTACAAAATGAAAGCGGAAGGATATTTTTCTATTTATTTTAGTAATATTTTAACTTGAGTCGGATTATTACCTAAGTACTTGGTGGGTTTATTCAAAAGTTTGTAATTTGATAAGAAATAAATTTATTTGGTGGAAAGGAAATTATTTGTCGTAATTATACGTATAGCGGCATATTTACCCGTAAGAAATTCCTTTTGGTTACCAAAGCGCTATGACGATGTCTGTATAATATTGAGGAATTGTGACTTTATTGTTAATATTAATGATGCAATAAGCTTTAAGTAGACAGCGAGATCATTCTTTTAAGATCAATAGATTCAAAATCAAAATTTTCGTCACGTGATTCCGTGTATCTTCAACAAATTTTAATAACATCATCAATCAGCTTGAAGAAAAAAGTCCAATATCACATGATAATAGTAATGGCGTTCACTTGTAGGGTTCCGTACGTCAGGTAGGGTCCCGCATGCGTCGAGTGGGGATGGATTGATAGCCGTATAGGTATGCGGGGTGGCACGGGGTGGGGCCGCACCGCATGCTTGGTTTAAAAATGGCTTCCAAATTTTGTTACAAAAGTAAGAAAAGGTCTTGAGATAACACGGCTAGACTGACATATAAAATGGATTTTAATTTACTTACTTTAAAGAAACGATAATTTAAAAAAGATAGCCGTGTGTCTTGTCTATTTTCGATCGACTTTCCAAGAAATAAGCTGTGCCATTAACATACTAATTAAAAGTATTTACACGTTAATCTAATATGCGTTAACGAATGTAATAAAATCCTTGGCGAGAGGGGGTGAATCTGAGACAATTTGCCACTCGCACCCCACCGTAAGCCCACCTATATGTCTTTCTTATTGCCGGCTAAATCTCGAATATACAACTAAGATTAATCTCGCTGAAAGAAAGGGTACTGTAACCCTTTGTGATAGAAAGTAACGTAATACCTTTCATATTTATATTTCGTCACACGAATTAAACGATTAGGTAGTAGCAGTTACTTAAAATACACACATATATTTAAGGCGAGTTGTTGAAAAATTAAAGTGGCATAAGTTTAATAGTTTTTCCATTGATTTTAATTGATATGATACTCCGAGCAAGCCTTGTATAGAAAATAATACTACATAAACTTCTATCTGTACCTTATTTGTATAGAGTTGTATGATATTTTGTTTTGAAGAATAATAGGAAGGTGTAGGTTTGGTCCATAAGCGGCAAGTTCATAAACTCCTTTCAAATGGTATTCTAAAGTAAAGCAAACATCTGATTTTGAATCGCAGTTCCTCTCTTAAGTGGTATATACATACAAACAGAAAGCTAACCCGCGCTCGCATCTGTTTAAAACAGACAACGCTCTCAAGGTTAATAGCCGTTGCTCAAGACACAATGATAAGTATGTATTGAATAATAATTTTATAAACTTAACTGACTACTTTCATACCCTATCATTACCGTATCCTAAAAAGTACTACCTACCTATGGTATAGGTATTAGCACTCCGCCTAGTCCGAAGTAGATACTCGTATGTCAACGTACTTTGCATTATTGCCTTGAACGATGGATATTTGCTTTAAAGTTAGGTAAATTATAAGTGAATAACTGAGCTATTGTTGACTAAATAATTACAACATTTCTCATACAATGTTATTTGGCTAGTTAAGATTTTAAGTCTTATGTATAAGCTCATGTTCTATGTTTCTTATCTTTGTGACATAAAAAAGGCTGAAAATATCTATTCTTGTTATTATAAGAAGAGAGAGAGAGAGAGAACACATTTGGCGACAATAAAAGTTCGTCGGCTTGTTAAAATTTGATTACCGTTTTTATCGTGAGAAAAATTTCACAGCTCTTAATGTTCAATTGTGATAATTTATCGATTAAATTCCAGAAGCAGGTTCCAAATCAAATGATTTAAGATACGACACCTTATGTTTTTTATTCCGATTGAGTAATTGATAGCGAGAATTGAATGATTGCAATGCACTTTAAATGAAGCTCCGTTGGGGTGAAATTATTTATCTCTACTCAATCTGAATATCAATGCACGTAGTAACATACTGTTGATCTTACATTGTCGATAATAAAAGTTTACGTCATTAACAGAAGCATTAGGAAATAGTGTTTATTATTGTATAGAAACGCGAAACTCTAATTTTGTTTTATTAACTTTTAAGCACACCAGAAAGTCACTGAAAATTACACACGATTTTTTGTAGACTGGTCCTGTTTACAAGTATCTCTGCCAACTATTAAGTATTACTATTAGATAAACTAAGAAAAATAGTAGGTATAGGTACTTATTTGTTGGTAATACATAATAGTAGATAATATTATCTGTTATAAGATCTCTTTATATTGATAAATAAAAAATGAGTTTCTCAAAGTTCATATCTATAATAATACTTACTACAGAAATATGATGATGTCGTTGTATTTAATAAACACAACGCTGTAACACAGTTAAAGTTGCGCAATAAAGCGATCGATATTCATTATTTCCATGGTAGAATGCTCGCAACCCTTATCAAGGGAAGACGCCCGTTTTTTCTCGGTTTTCCCAAATAATTTATTTAGCGGGCCGCCGTCAATTTATCTCTGTGGGAGCTAATTTCGCGTCGGCCCGGTGGCTGGCTGGCGCATGCTGTAATTCAACAAATTGCGCGTCCTACAGAATTTATGGGCTCTCCCACTTGACGAAGCGCTTGCCTGCCCTTCTTCTATTGTTCTTGTACTCGTACTGGTCAGCCGAAATAGAATAGAATTCAGGATGTAGCGCCGAGGTTGTCGACCGCGCACTTTGGTTGCCTGCGACTGTTATGTCACCGGCGGCGTAGACTATGTCCGTTTTAGAACGGAATTTGAGTTATGTTACTAAAATTCACGCTTTCACGCGTTTGCTTATATTTTAGTAACACCGGCGGCGGTACCTAAAACTAAGAAATAAAATTAAAATATACTTCATGTGGGTACGATTAGTTAGTCGTTTTTTATAAATTGAAACTATCTGTCTACGGCAAACTGTGTCTCTTCCAATAATCGTTTCAAATAATTCGAAGAGTGTCTGTCATTTTTTTAAGAGAGAGAAAGTTAACTTTGTTCAGTATTAACATTTTGAGAATCCATCGTTTCGGTAGTTCGAATATATTTCGTTGCCAAAGCGTCACACCTACATAGGTACCATCTAATGAGAAAATATGAACATAACATATTACTGAAAGATGTCTGTATTGTACTCCTTTATGACTATATAAGCAATATAATCAACATTGCAGTTTAACAGTCCCAGATTCTACAGCGTCACCTGAAAATAAAATCTATGTTATACTTCTCAAATCCCACTGTGGGTTTTTGTTCGAAAGTTCGACATAACCAAAAGCTATTTTAAGTTTTAAATCCAAAATGCTATTTGTCCAATACTTAGATTCAAGGCGAGTATAGCAATGTGTTATGTTTCTTTCTGCTGACTGCGGATCGCAGACAGTCGTCCCGCTCGCGCCCGCCGCGACGGATCGCGAGCGTCAGCAATGGGGATTTATATAGAGTGACTTAATATTAACAATATTTATTGTTAACAAACGTTTTTCAAGTTTCCCCTCAATCTTTCCGGCGCCTTTAAAGAACGTTCCATCCTAAACACAAAGTGGCAACGTTACATTTAATACCAATATCAAAGAGAACTTAAGCTATCTAAATTTAAATAGGCATAGTCATCTCTGTCTCTGCAAATCCGTATAGAAGTAGTTGGGCGGAAGCTCAAGACTTACCTAGTTGCGCGAGAGACGATCGAGTGTGATGTAAGTTGTGCCCTTTTAATGCAAGAAAATGTAATTAGAAAGTAGAAAGAAGGTGTAATCTGGGTGAGGAACAACGAGCATCTGTATCAGATCAAATATCACTTAGTAAGCGGTCTTTATTTATGAAAAACGACAAAATATGCTGGACTGAAAGTTATGATAAGCAAACTAACCGATTAATGTATCTGCATTCTTCATAAACCTACTGAAGTGTATTTTTTGAATCCCTTTATAGTTTGAATACTGGACCAGTCTCCACAGTGAGCAGGTCATTGTCTACCATGTTGGCCAAATGCAGCGGCAAACTTTACACAACTCAGAAAACATTACCTATATATTTTATAATATAGGTACTCTCTTAGGTGTGTAGATTTCTCACGACGTTTTCTTACTTGTGTATAGTACATGTTATTCTACTTATCTATATCAAAAGTTTTGGTAGAATAGCTAACGAATGAACGGCTAACTGCTAGCAAAGGAAATTCAATAAACTTGGCGAACTGTCACAGCGAGTCGCATCTATACACACCTAAGTTACTCTGTATGATGTCCTCGGTCTTTGTAAATCAGCATATGCAAAGTGGCATAGCAATAAATCTAGCAGCTCTTGCTCGTTCTCGCATCATGTTACATCTTAATTTCAGAGCCGGCTCGTCGGAGCCTGCCTGCCAGAGATACGGCCTTTTATCAAATACGCATTACGCTAGAAATTAACTTAAACTGAAAAAAAAATCGCCTTTCCGTGAGCGTGAGTGATAAATAATACCGAGCTGTTAGAATGCTGAGTTTGTTTTACATACCCATGGGGCTTGCGCGAAATTATTTGCATTTCAGTCCGTTCTTGTTTACAGCGACGTATTTCGAGACGATGTTATTATTCTAGCTCGCTTAAGATTTCTAAATAAATTCGAGAAGCTATTATTTGTTGAAAATATATCTCCGATCCACTTGTTCTGTATTCACATGAATACGGTATTATTTATCTCTACGGTTTCATTTTATTTCATTAATATTACAGTTACAATAGACAAAGCCGGTGTTATGTAAATAAGTTCAGCATCTAATATTTTTGGCCTTTGTTGCTTCAGAGAGATTTAATTATTTGGCCTCGTGACGCTGTAATTATTGTTTTTTATTGTTTTATAATTGGCATTTTAATTAATTTCGCTTTTCCTTTTGTTCCAGGTGGTCGTCGCGTGTAAACCGTAGTCGATGCTAGGGTAGGTGTCGAGTGTCGAGTGTCGAGTGTAATATCTGAGTGAGCGCGCTCCGTGATTGCATTCCAAGATCTTCCACATTTTGTATGCAGTAAAATGTGTTTTGTTTGGATTGTCGAATTGCCGCTTGATTTACTCCACTCAACCGACACGGTTTGACGTCGCGAGATCAAGATATCAAAGTCGAATGTCGAATAAATTTTTGTGCCAGCCCACACGAACGCTTAGGCAATCGACTGCCGAAGATTTATTGTCAAAATTTCCCGTTAGTAACGCTTACCGAGCACACTCCGCGTATCACTATTTCACAAATAAAAGAACCAGTCCCGATATCATCGTCGACTATAAATTATATGAAGCTCGTATGAAAAATACACGTTTCGGACTCCGTTTATTTATCGCTTAGCTTGAGTTATGTACGCATACGTTATGTTAATCTGGAAATGATATTAAATAGACGCTTCGATTAATATTAATTAGCTTCTGTCAATAAGTTGTGTAACGGACGAAGAAAAATGCGGCGGAGTCATGTAACCGTAGTGATAACTGTTTTTGGGAACCGTTCGGGGCACAGCAGTATACGAGTAGGCGGCGTAGGGAGTAGGGAGTGGCGAGGCCAGCGCTATCGAGCCGTCTAATCTGGTATCGGTTCCATCGGTACGGTGGCTGATCCACACTAGGAATAGGTCGAGTTCCCGCGTTGTTCTGCCCCGTGATATATTGTTCCGCATCTCCCTGTATAAATCTTGAACGCCTGCTGAGGTACACGGCACACGGCCGCTGCGCCACAGCCTGGAGCTTCAAATGGAATTGTGTTTTTATTTATCGTGCGAATTGTGCCCCACTATCGCTCACTGGGAATCGCAGTTTATCTGCCAAAACGCGACGCTCGATCGATGCGAGTAAATCTCTAAACTTATTGTCACTCAGCCATGTGTGGCATAAATGATAGTCGAAATATTTTGTAACCGCGTTCACAGCGACGCTTAAATATTGCAAAATATATGTAAAATATCCTTCCTAGTAACAAATAATGATTGCCACGAATATTTGTATTGATTGTACTTAAAATAATATTCAGATAATCCGAAAGGTTGAAATGTTTATTAAGAGCAAGGATTATCTGAACACGCAAGGTCAGGAAGCATCGATCGGAGTGGGGCAAATAATTTGTATCGAATTGCCTATAAGGCTTATTATGTAAGCTTTTGTGAACATGCATGATACTCATGGCATTAGGTGATGTAACCCAGTGCATAGTTCGTATTAAACGATATATCTTATGTAAATACTGGTACTAGCATGAATTTGTAATCGAAATCTGATGTACAATGCGCGTATACGTTTAAAAACAATATACGTAATAGTGAGCCTAAGTGGCGACATTATAAATAGTTATCTCCTGGCGTGGCTATGTTAAATTTATTTTATTTATTTAATTGTTTCACTGCAGACGAAGAACGAGTGGAGAGTTAAACGATAAAATGTTGGTATCGATTAAACAATACGTTCACATATGATTTGTTGCGATCTTTACGTATTTGACAAATCGTTTGATATTACAAAAATAGCGATTATTTACGAGTACCTTATCATTTTTTAAGATCCAAACCTATCATCTATCGGTTATCCGCTCGCAGTGAGACTATTATTTATGTGATTCGTGTATACTAGTAACAAATGTTACATTTTTCTGATTAAAAGCCAAGCTTTATTTTTAATTATGTTAAATAATTCGAATTATTTATCGAGAATGATTTTATTATTTTCTAAGAGCACTTGTTAAGTAAAATTATCAGCAAAGTACTTTTATGTCGCGCCAGGTAACCTATATACGTAATTGCAAAGGCTTTAGAATGAAAAATATTCCATTTATTAGTCGATAGCTTAACTTATTCTTAGTGAAATAGCTTACCTATAGTCACTTATAAATGACAAGAATCAAAACTAGTTGTGCCCAGTATACGAATAGCTAATTATATTAAGTAATTATATAATTTATTATAAGATATTGTAGTAGTAATATTTTTGGATTCCTATAAACATATACGTAATTTGTCTTCTTAATGTAGGATAGTCGAGTAAAATTTGGCCGAGATTCTTTCGATTTCTTTTTAGTTATCAACGAATTAAAGTGCCAAAATCATTTTCTATTTAAATATTATGTTAATTTACAATCAATTTACCTCAGAAAGTTCCTTATTTGTCACAGGCGTTAATTTGAAATGTCTAGTTTTTTTTATTCGATTCGCGATGTAAGAAAGAATCTGCGTCTAAGTTTTCTTGTAACATTCACTATTTGTTAAATATATTGTAAATATGGTAAACGTGTTATTTATAAAGCTTCTTATCATTGAATATATTGGGAAATGGAAATTAAAATTAATACACTTGTTTTAGATTCACTATTTTCGATTGTATACAAATTAATTTTAATGAAACACCGCAAAATAAATCGTTTATTTATTTATTTGGAAACGTGCTCACGAATGTAATACGTAATTTTGTCCTTAACAAAGCATTTGTCATACGTAAATCTAGGTAGGCCCAATTTATTGTAATGTATCATAATTGATTAATATTAATTAGTAATAAACGAAGAGAAATACTTAAAAGTTGAGGGATACTAGTTAAAAAATGATTAAAATGTTTGTGTTTTAATGATTATGATTGTAACTGTGTGAAAAGTCGTCTAATACGAGTATATATAATTATCTATCATTATCTATTGAATGAGATGCGATATTATAATTTTTTGTACAATATCGGCTATAGTGCGAAATCTGCATTAAATAAAAATTCTGTTACTGTAAATAACACCTTTTATTTTACATTCCCTTAAGTTAGGCTTCATTCACACTTTCTTACTTATAAGTATGCTGACGATATGTCGAACTCCCCTTAACTGTAATATCATGTTGAAGGGCAGTTTTTAACGGCACAAAGTGCTAAATGAAATCATTCGTGAGGTTTTTAAAGCGTTAAAAGATCCTTTCAAAGCAGGCAACATATTCAAATTCAATATTTCGTTCATTATAAGGTACACACCTACAAGCAATGAATGGCACACATCTATTTTTATAACTATCATCGCGTACCTCAGGTTGTGGTAGGCATTGTCATCTCTGATGTTGATGAAGACGGTGACCACGTACCATCAAGTGGCCGTCTGCTTGCGTCACGCCTTTGTGCTATAAAAAAGAAAATTCCGATCGACACGTTATTTTTAAGTAGGCACATAAGTATGGTAACTAATCAATTAAAAAGAATATTTATCAATTATTTCGTTGGTTAAACGGAGAGTAAGGTAGTGGTATGAGAAAATGCATGTGCATTATAACAGTGACCAATGAGAATAGACTGTTGAAAGATAAGATTGCGTTGATTGGCCATCGATGTAGCTATATGATAATACGTTTGACGTTTAAATTTAATATTTAAACGTAGGTATGCAAAATTTTTATGTTATATTATGCTGAAGATGTGTAATAGGAAGAAAGGAAAGCTGAGTATTTTTAGTCTAGTTTGGATATATCGGTAATAAATTTAATACCAAACTTAGTTGAATAAGTAATATATATTAATCATTATTGCCGACTTTAAATATTTTCGTAATCCTGTTGCCTAACTTTTTTTTATTTCCGAAAGCCATTTTTACAACAGCCATTCGATGTGTTCGTGATTGTCTTATTTGAATAAAATAGTTGATATGGAATGTTAAAATAAAAGTATTGTTGTAGTACAGCCGCCTTGGCAGGTACCTACGTGAGCAGCAGTCGCGTTGGCGTGCCAAACAGGAAGTGAGGAAGTGAGCATGCGAGGCTGCTCGGGATGGGGGTTCGACTCTTGACTGGCGGAATTTCAACTTTATTTATTCGCAAAATTTTGAATAATTTTCAGATATATTATACACGAAACAGGAAATGTATTGCTTTTATTTATTGCGATTACAGTTCTAAGGCGTTTGATTCAAATATTTACGTCTCTATCCCATTCCTATTCATAAAATTATTATTCAAGTTACGGTAGATTGGTAAATGTGACTTCTAACATGTTACACTTAGTTCTCTTAGTAGGCATTGTGAATGCGCTTATAAAGAAATTGTCTATATTATTGACTAAAACTTTTCAGTAATTGCTTACAACTGTAGGTACATTACAATCTACCGTCTTATAATACACACAAATAAATCTATTTCTAAAAAGAACGACTGAAATTTCAAAATATTTGTGTTTGGAATGCATAGAAGCTGTGCTTGTACTACATTCAAAACATAACTACAACTTATTGAATGTATACTCCAACTTACTTTGAAAGTTAAGTAAACGTATAAGCTAACTCACTTAAGTTGAAAATCGGGAATATTGCGACACGTAGACGTGGCGCGCGTAACCTTATAACGGGATATCTAATATTATTTATAGGTAAGAAACTAAGCTCCATTTTTTATAAAACACGTAAATTTGGCGGTCCGTCTAGGGCCCTCGTAAATCAGGGTGTATTCAGCGGATTACGAGAAGAGTAATGACTCAGTCCACCTGGTGAGGGACGCCTATTATTTAGCTATTTTCTCGAGCGTTTACTGGCCACTTTTCGGTCTTGGCGGTGCTCCTTGCGTAAGCATTGGGACTTTAGACCAAACTTAAGTAACGTATAGTACGAGTAACATGATTTACGTATCTGTATTTTAATTACAGGCGTGACGTTACGTAATTCAAATATTGCCCAATCTTGGGTACCTGTCACATTTCCAAAAAGAATAATTATTACCTATATTATTAGATACTCGTATTAATTAACTAAACCGAAAATATTAGGTTATAATTTCATATCTAATTTTAATATACAATGTTTTTTTTAAATTAAATACGGTTACGATCTATCTTAGTACATACTAGCAGTTTAATTTAGTCATATTACATTGCTGTCATTGAAAAGTTTTTACCTCGATTACTTTATAATCTAAGAAGTATTCAGAATATACTTACTAATATTTTTCGTAGAACAATTTCAAACTTGCTTTTAAACTTTATTAACCCGTAAGCGCTCTAGCAAATAGTAAATAGTTACCTATATACCAATTTAATTGCTTTTCTACGCACTTTTCTACGCTGCGCAAAAAACGGATTGTTTTAATTAATTCTTGACTAATTTATTCTGGTAAATAATACTGTTATAAACTGACTCCGGTAACAAAATCCGGTCAAAAATTAAGGCGGGAGGAGATAGTCTTTTATGTAGAAATTAAGGCTGCCATGAGAGGCTTATAATTAACGGTCTAATTAGGAACGTGAGACTGCTTACTTTATTAGGTAGCCGGGGTTTCGTGACGCCACGATGTGCTTGATATCGGATTTTGGTACTAGTTTAATTAGCTATTTTCATGTTATACCGGTTCAAGTTTTCTGGTACCTATTCGTGAAAGATAAAGGTACAGTGCCTACCTACTTTCGGCCGTGTGAACGGCCCTGTACTTGAATATTTGTTTTTAAACATTCATTTTATTTTTTTATTTAATTGGTTAAATATATACGCAATGATGAAATTAGATATGATGATAGCATTAAGTTTAATGGTTTACCCTGAAAACATGATAACCGGCCGACCAGTAAATAAACGATCACTATTTCTGCATTGCATTTTTTTTCCATAATACCTTTGTATAGTGAATTGGTAGTTAGATAAAAATGTAAGTACCTATAAGAGAATGCATCGAACACTTTAACTTAATTTTAACAAAAATATAATAAGTATGTAATTGTATATTTCTATGTTGTAGACCTGTACAGTAAGTATCTACTGTATGGAGGCGTATTGCATGTGGTCGCGATTGTTAGCAGATAGTGGAAAACACAAGTAGAAGCAACCTACACGAAAATACGTCAAGATCGCATCGCCTTGACAATCTCGAAATCGTGTACGTAGCGTAAAGGGTACTTGCTTGACCACTATTTTATTGTGTCCGAAAATTTTACTATGAACGATGTGGTTTTGTATAGTAAATGTATACTTATGACATATTTATAATAATATGAATATAGGTGCTTAGGTGGTACCTACATATTCGTAGTAATAAATTATTATTCGTCATCTATTATCAATTTTATATTAAGGAAGATATTTGATATTAAATAATGGAAATCGAAATTCAGTAGTATATTGCTTGTATATTCCATTGTGCCCCATGCCAATCCTTGTCAAACTTTAAATGCAATATTTTTTGTTTTAATTTTCTTACGAGGATTGTGGTTTTTAAATCATTCAAAAATCAAAACAGGTATTAGAATGACATATAGATAAAGAATAGACTTTTAGTGCTATTATGCTTTTGGTACTTCAATCGCTGTCTCGATGAGTTTAATTCGAATATTGTAATAGGTGCACACGTAAGTAAGGGAGTCTAAATTATAATTTCTATCTAGAACCAGAACCTGTTGAATGTTTCCAACACGTCGTATTACATTTAATTTCAAAACCTGTAACGACGTAGGTACATAAGTTACATGAATATTAAAACTATGATATACTGCTGAAGATATCACTAGCGCTTACCAAATATTTACATAATAAAATATAAAACAATTTAGTAGTGTTTCGTTGAATATTTATCAAGATCGCGTGACATCGCAACGCAGCGTGAGAAAAGGCCCTAACTCCG
This sequence comes from Agara michaeli, assembly GCA_018245675.1. Taxonomy (NCBI): domain Eukaryota; kingdom Metazoa; phylum Arthropoda; class Insecta; order Lepidoptera; family Hesperiidae; genus Agara; species Agara michaeli. The sequence continues at coordinate 29,875 of DWDX01000293.1, forward strand.
GGCGAGCGTATAAATTCGAGCGTGTGTCATACAATAATTTGCTATTGCGTGAAATCTCTGCGCATATAAAGCTATCTGTCTTGCGTGCGCGCATCCATATTTCGCGGCCTCCGGACATATTGAGTTATCTTAATTAGTAGAAGCGAACCCACCACCCAGGCAATCCAGTTTCCATAAGTGCTTGTATAGATGCGCTTAACTAGTCTTTCATGCTGGCGAAAGTCAAACGCTTGGCGTAAAAAGTAATTTTAAATAAGCTTGTTCTGGGTGAATACCGAACAATAAATGTGAAATTGATAATTTTAATAACTTATTACGTATTTTAGACTGCCTCGTTGGTCGGGCGGTTGCTAGCGCGACTGCCGATCGGGAGGTCCTGGGTTCAAATCCCGGGT
>DWDX01000294.1:0-30154 GCA_018245675.1 Agara michaeli
GATTTTCCACCCCCAGAGGGTTGAGCGGGGGCGTTAAATATTTAAAAAATTCGTATCATACGCCCAGCAAAGCGGGCAGTTAACGGCTAGTATAATATATTACTGTAAGGTTAGGTTTAGGTTATATACATAACTGAAAAATATTAAAATTATGGAAGCGTACTGTGCTTACCTTCTTATAAATTTTTTAAATCCCCAATCCTTGCCCTGCACAAATCTGTACGCTCTTTGTGACTCCATCGCTTTTGTTTCTTCTCGTTTTGCGTTTAATATTGAAAACTTGAACTTTGCCCGCACTTCTGATTTATTACAAGATACTAATAATAAATATAAGGATAAATAGTCTTTGCTCTCTTCATCGAGTCCTTTTGGATTAACGCGAAGACACCACTTTAACTTGTCACTAGCACCGGCTGAGAAAGTCGATGATTTTAACACTTCACCCATTTCCTCTCTACAAAAACTAAAATTGTTTATAGTCCACATGTAACTGAACTTCACCACCTTAACCTGAAACAAACATAATCAACCGTTAGTATAAAATTGTGCACGACATGTTGATAATGAAGAGGTTGCAAATTCAAATGATTCCATATGCGAGCCTAGAGCACAACATCCCCGAGGTCTCCCCGTCAAGGTTGCGAAGTTCTAAAGAAATCCTTTGTGCTGTGCGTTTTACTGCCTGCTCTATGTTCTTATAGTACACGCGGTCGTTGTTAACGTTCGTTTAACGACTTATTTATGGCAAATAAACGTCGATCGTTATATTCATGATTCAAGGTTAGGATACTCCTTGATTTCACGCATCTGTGCATAACGTGGAGATGTTGGTTTAGTTATTTCACCGCGGGGAGTTGCGTGTTCTATTACAATTTGGGATTTTGAATTCCACCGCATATAACATTAGAGTTCTATCGATGAATGTATCATTATAAACTAATAAATAGCTATTGATGGATTTTTACTGATATAAAGTTGAAGCAGTAAAATTTTGTTGTGAACATAATTTGGCGTGGTTTTTCGTATCGGCTGGTCCGTGTCGATGACGCGTGTGGTGGCGCTTCTACATAGGTGGGAATGCCACATGGACAGCCGCGGAGGTCAGGAGCAGACGCTGCGCGCTGTGGCCGCTGGTCGTTGCCCCCGACCGTTGCTTGGCTTGCGGGCTTTACGGCTTGCGGTGCTGCTGAGGTCTTCGCCCGGTCACCGACCTCGACCAAGGCCGCCCGCATCATCCCCGCACGTTTGTGGACATGTCTATAGATAAACGTTTGCAAATACCGATGCTCGTAATCCAATCATATATGCAGCACCGAAACCTATTATGTTGCTATGACGGCTACAGACGGCTGAAAGATTTGAAACTCGCGTGCCGTCTTTTATGTTTTAAATAATTAAACAGTTATTCGACAGAGCAACTTATATGAGTTTCATAAATCTCGGTTTGCTGTCCTCGCCTAATTAAGGTGGATATTAAAAAAAGATTCACAGATACAAGCTAAGTAGTAAGAAAAAAAACGGGATGTTCCTAAAAAAAATTATTACTCTATTTGTAGCTTTCATAAAGTTTCAAGTTTCGTGAAGAATGTAAAATGTAAGGGGAATTTGACTTTTTTTTATGAACTTGATATGTTATAAAAATGGAATTTAAACAAAATCATTTATAAATTGTAAAAAATTAAAAGCCTAGTTAAATTTTAAGTTTAAGGTAGGTCAAGAAATTTGTATATTGTGTATCGGTCAATACAAAACAATAATTCTCTGCACAATTTAATGTTATGAAACATTGATTAATGTAATCTAGAAAAAGTAGGTAACAGTTTACGAAAACTTTAACTGAAGTTAAATTTTATGTTGTTCAAGGGCCCTTATAAAAAAAAAAGGTAAGTATTCTTATTTGTTGTCTCAATAAAATAAAAAAAACAAAAGAGTGTATTTCTGTTTTCACTCAATGTATAGTAAGTAAATTAGCGTGCAAATAAATTTTATTGCAGACGATAATATTAAGTAGAGTTACAACAGTTAACTTGTTTATAGGCTTGTCGGTTGCACGTGGCCGGGGAGCTGGCGACCGCACGTGCCAGCTACGTCACACTAGTACTAAGCGCAGGAAAAATAAATACCCTCTATTGTAAGTGGAAACACTAATCAAGCCATGAATCGAGAATTACCTACTGAACGTCATTGCTATTAACCATTAAAAGTTACTTCGAAATCACACGAGAAAATAAGATTCACGCGGTGAGAAACACGCGCTCTGACGTTACAGGATTAGGAATTTATATAAATTACTCGTCCACGACGACTCTGCAGTAACGGTTTTCATTCTAATTTGCTGCACATTTAATCCGTAGAGCTCTCTTGACGCTTTTTAACTTTGTCCATAGAAGTCTTACGTACTGGAAACACAATGTGACAATAACTAACGTGCTTTCCGGTGAACATATAATGGTACCTACTCAATAAAATAAATAAAACTAATTACTACGTTTCTTTGGCTTCTTTAATTTGTAACAATACTATTTCGCGTTCTATTGTGGGCCGAGTAGATAATCATTATTATTTGATTAATTTTCGTATAGGTATGCCTACTTCTACGTAGTTTATTTGTCTTTATGCGTGTACATGTCCACGGTACTTCGGAAATAATCCATACTTGTTGTACCGCTTTTTATCGTGTCGATTCACCGAGCGTTATTATAACACTGTCAATTCGGACGATCGACCTTAATAAGCCTTCGTGCAGCACAACTGTCGTATCGGTACCGTTACTGTTTGCGAACTAAATTAATTTTGATCAAAAAATACCCAAAAAGGTTAACAACAGTTCGGCGACTAAGTCGTTCAACGGTCGCTCCCATTTCTTTAACCTGGCCCCAGGCCGGAAAGAAGCCGGTGCTGACTACGGATTGACGTCGATAATGAACATGTATTGCTTCAAAACGAAACAATTGATCAGAAACCATGCCAATGCCATAATTTCTTGGTCTTTTATTTGTTTCTTTACTAATCGTATGACATTGTCGTCCATAGTTATCGGATCTTTCTACAGTAACGCTTCTTTCATTTTCTAATATTAAAATACAGTGGACCTTTTACGTTATATTGTGTTCCTATTTCGTTTCACCTGAAGATTATGTCATTACTTTGCTGTTGCCAGAAATGAAACATTATTACGCTGTCATATTCATATTTGGCAATATGTCAAAAACGAATTCCTAAATATGAACAGTGATGTTGTAGTCTTGGAGCAAAGTATGTCGTACAGATTCGCTTCCATATGAGTAATTGCTAAATTATTATAATATTAAATTATCGTAATACCTTTGCCCAGTTTTAAGTCTTTGCATGATTAGTGAATATATTCGCAAGCTTTCGAGAGTTCATACAAGTATAGCTCATTGTTCGAAGACCCAGTACAAACAGGATGAAACACCGTACTAACCGTTTAATCACTGCGTTTATCACTCATTTTGCAAAACATATTGAATGCTCAGTTAACTCGGAGGACAGAATTATTATACGCACTTCTGTGGCAAAGAAGGTCGCTCGATCTGTACTGTATGTGGCATATGTTTTTGATTTGAACAAGTTCAATACAGTATCAATAATAATAATAGGAACGTTAAAACACGTGATTAAGTACGAAATCCAATTTTTACGTTTTTCCGCAAAGTTCGTATAACATTAGCGTTTTTGCCATAACTCGTGCTAAATTAATCATCCTTTGAGTAATGTACACGTAGTACCTACGTTTGTAAACATGGCACAGTATCTGTTTACTTCCTAGTATCATATTAACACAATCTGCGCGTACACAACCAGTGTACGAGATAAATATATGGTCTTCATGCCTTATATAAGAAAATAGCGTTATCGTGGAGCTCTTCTTACAATATAAATATTAATGAGTACGATTATCGTACACTAACGCATTACAAATATTAACAACAAACAGACTTAGTCAACGACATAATTAAACTTGTTTTCAGTTAGATCAATCTTGAAATGGTATCAATCTGGAAGCAGTTTTTCATTTATAGTGTAACACCTCGGATTGGTATTTATTTTCAGCTTATTGAAAAGGGTGACATATTTTTTCAATTATTGAACTAGCGACAACAGAACGTTCTCGGTCAGCTCGAAAGGAGCACATGACACGTTAAAAAGTGACCTCCGTCGCGTCGTTATACATGTGTCGTGCCATTGACAAGTACACGTGTCGTTAGTAAGACCAGTAATTTTTAAATTTGAAAGCTTTTTCTAAATTTTCATCTGTGTATACATTTTCGAGTTATTGAAAAAACACGAACGGTACAATAAATGAGATTTAATTAAATTAATTATACTTAAAAGCATTCTTTGACATTTCATTGGACTTTTTGTTTTACATTGACAATCATAATGTAAACAATGAACGATGAAACAATTTTATTGTATTTTCACGTGTGTGCGTGTTAATCGCATTGAAGGGTGTGGTCATGTTTTATTTATTGATTTAATGTATTTATTAGCATTATTATTGAAAAATATTAGCGTTCTGCACTTCTCCTACACATAAACTATGAGTGTGCCGAATTTCATACTGGTCCATCCCCGCAATTTTCGTAAAAAGGGGTCCCAAGTTTTTGCTAGACGTACTAATATATAGATATAATGTTTATGGCGATAAAGTACCTGTGTAAAGCACCAGTTTTCGGCGACAGGCGTGTTGCCGTCGTGCAGCGGGCTGGGCACGCGGCTCACGGCCATTCCGCCGGCGCCGTTCGACGACACCCGCGCCGACTGCGGAGCGGGCGCGCCGCCGCCGGACCCTCCACCGCCGCACTCGCTGCCCGACCCGAGCCTGCCATATAACACAAACAATTCAATATAATAAGGTCGTACAACTCTGTCCATAGCTGGACATAGAAAAGTACTTAGCAGTGAAGATTTCCACCTTAATCTTCAAGATCTCAATTATAGGAACAAATCCGAGGCCGAGCTCATGCAATACTTTGATCATCTTGTTAGCCTGTTGTTGTCATTCTCTACATTAAAGTCGTTGTAAACATTTTTAAAAATAATTATGTTACACGATGTTATATCTTAAATTCTTAATAATAATATATACAGTATACATTTTATGGATCTTCACATCTATTCTGATTGCGAACTAAGGAGTCGGTGATTTTTGCAGTTTCATTTTCATAAAAATGGTCCATCTCAAGGCTAAAACATCCTGTTGTGACTAAACTGGTTCTCAAGCTCAGAACAGGAGTCGCCGGCATTATGCAGTGGACTCCGACAATAGGGTGGTAACCAGCCAGGCGTGTCCGGGAAGGACCTGTCCCTCGAGCGTGCGTGCTTTTGAAACGTCAATCCCAAGATGTTAATTTACCTACCTACATATTTATTTTATGTTCAAGTTACCGCTGACGTATAATCAAAAATCATACAATTTTAAAAAATTGCCTGTTGTTTCAATAATATCTGCCTAGTATCTAATTTGTTACAAGGTAGGCACTAGATTAGTAACATTTGGATATTGTTTATCCGATAAAATACCGGAAAATAGGTTGCGCGGCGTGACCGCAAGGGCGACAACAATGCGGTCTGGATGCAAGGTTTTTTGCGGCGGCCTTAAGGAATTTGCTCGTATTGTAAATATTATATATTAGTATACTGTACAAGTATTAGAAACCGCCATATATTATTATATAAGAACGTGTCGGATAACAATAACACAATAAAGTTTATATTCGCAAATAATTCAACCAGCTGAATTTTTAAATGTGTCTGCGTTACGTTAGCATTGATATATTGTAAATTATAATATTGCCAACAAGCGACCTAGTGACCGATACGTAGGCAATACCTGCAAATTCTCATGGAATAGAATGCAAGGCGAAAATGTAGCAACCTCGTAATACGCCAATCAACGATCGCAGTTTCGCATCCCAAAACTGGGACACGAGTACAATTTCGTTCCAGTACGTGCGCACCGAGCCCGTTCTCGAACAATGACGATTTGGCAAAAGAAGACTTAACGTTATTTAAACCAAAATAAGTATATTTTAGGTTTCGGTGCCATTAAAGCGAAGAGCGGCAAATCGAGTAGCGTTCAGCGAACTAGAATGATTCACTCGGACTCAATCGGATATAATTATATAAAAAAAAATGAATATTTCAGTAACACTTGCGTAGTAACCGTGGTTAAAGCAATATTTTGCTTTTGATAGCCGTGTACGATGTGTAAGTCACTGCTACTTAGCGATGTTACAAAATGTACATCTCGAAAGCTACCGGTCATCTCATGAGTGCGTACGAGCAACGTCCTACGAGACTTTTACGAAGTGTAGTTTGATTACCAAATACGCGTTAGAATCTGTGTCAATTTCATCATCGCACTGCATCCGTTCGCGGCCCGCGTGCGGTCGCTTTGTTCGCGGTGTTCACCGTGCAAGTGGCTGGAAGATTGAACGTAGAGCCCATCAAAAACATGGTTACGACTTCTGTTAAGGTTTTGATTAGATTAGTGAACACTAGACATTGCATCATTAAAACATACAAGTTTTTATATACTACACACAGTCGCCGTAATGAATGTATGAAACAAAGTGTGCTCATCAACCATTTGTAAGCTAACGATTTCAGTTGATTTATCAAAACTGGTCGGGATATACGTGACCTAATCGACGCAACATCAGCTGCGCAGGCTGGGCGGGCGGTCACTACACCGAGCGAGCATTGTACCCGCAACCCTATATGCAATGAAACCCGCAAGCTGTTAACGACAAGCTGCTTGTGTCATGCCATACATTTTTATTCATAAGGACATGCAACGTTAAAAACCTTTAATATTTCAATCAGGGGACTTTTAACTTCTTTAGTTCTAAGAGCGAGTTTCGATTGTTTAAATTAAGGACACATTACAATACTACGATGACAATAAAATGTAATGTAACAAATTAATTGTTACGAACAGCACATATTCTGCTTTACAGATGGCGTCGCACTTATGACATGACGTAGCTTTTATAAAACAACCATAACAACGCGTGTAAGCATTTTGAATCACGTATGTTACTGTACTAGCTGTACCTACGGCTTCATGCGCTTGTGTTCGCTGTAGCCATGCGAGGGACATAAACGAAAACTGATAGCTTCTTTGACATGGAAGAAAGCTGCACACAGTTGACAGTAAAATAAGGAAGTAATGTGCAAGATTTGACCTTAAGATTTACTTATTAAAAATACGTAAATTTTGCGTAATACGATAAAAGAAAATTGTATCTCTGCATAACCCTTTTGTAATATGGTCCACAGGATTTATATTAATTATATTAAAATCGGTCAAATAGTCGTCGTGACACACTAAGAGACAGACAGACAAAACTCTGAATTATTTTATTATCGATCACAATGTATTAGAATATTTTCCAAAGAACACATTCAACGTACAAACACGGCTCCGTTTCAAATTTATTATGGCTACAAGTATGTATAGATGATTTGAGCACGTTTTGTCTTTAAACATTATTAATAAGTATATTACATACATACGAGATAATCAGTATAATATATAATATTTTTAAATAGCTTTTATAATGTACGTGCCACATTTTACGTTGCTATGTACCTACTCAAGACATGATTTAAAACAATATTCATCAAAAGGAATATAGTTGTTGTTAATTTGTTAATACGTACCTACCCACATACAATGTTGTAGGATATAAAAGTGCGAAGTCATGTAAACACGTTACAAAACAATCAGAGTTTGGTGTAGCATGCGCGATTATTCATTAAACATGTAATTCAGAAACACCTAAATTGTCAACTGCCGCCGCTAAAACTGTATCAAGTTGTCATCATAACTATGATAATGTCAGTCGTAAAGTTTGAAACCGGATTTTTTTGAAACTAGACGACGGCCGTATGCCACAGAATGCCGGAAGTAATTTAATTTTCAGTTTACTTTATAAATCCTTCAGATACGAGTGAGTCCGACTCGAAAATTATAAATGATCATGGTCAAGCGGATATCCTCAAGTCGCATACATAAGTGTCAGAGGCCATAGGCCGGTCTGGCTGGCCGATGTGGTTGATGCAAATTGTAATCCGACGAGAGAAAAAAAAAACACAATGTAACAATAACGCGGTCCCACCTACGCAATCGTGCAAAAGGAAACTGTCACAGCGCTCGATAAAGTAGGTTACTTTAATTTTATTAATTGTCGTGACCCAGAAACGGAAGACGTGGATGCTAGGGACTAGATTGCCGGAACAAGAATAAAGTCGACGATCACAGCGAAACTACAATTATGTGAATATTTCAAGCCTTGTGAGGAGAGACAATTGAACTCTGACATTCCAGTGGCGTTACGCGTATGACTTAGAGGCACGTTTGGATTAATAGCAACAGGTTAGGTATACAGCCATTTTCAGATATGGTCAATTTTTAATAACGACGAATGCTGATACGCTATCGCACGCGCAGCCGCGCTGCCGAGGTCAACCCACGAATTTGCCACTATAGCAAATGGAGCGGCCCGAGCGACCTACATTCAATTTCAGTGAACCGTTCCCATTACTTATAACAATAGTGTAAATTGACATCACACTAATATTACTTAATAACTCTACTCTTAGATACTATTTTTGGAAATCGACATTGATAGGAACATATTTAAGCCCTTTTATATCACTTGCCAAAAAACAATCATATTGATTAGTAAATAGAATGTGCAATAATTTATTTAAAAAAAAATCATTTTTAAACAAATATTTGACCCCCAGCAAACGCTTCTTTTTTCACTTCAAGCTAAGATATCTGATTGGACTTTACCTGAATAGGTTATCATGAACCAAAGCGAGGGTCACAGAACGATTGTTAAGAAATCAGAATTGTACAGCATCAAGTAGACCATGAAGAGGTTCTCATTACTTCCTGCAAGCAGAAATCTCAAAATTACGTAGAAGCATGCCTATCACGTTAAGTAGGTATAACGTTACAATTTATATCTTAATCAGAAAATGTTAAAAAAAGTGTCTTTTCAAAGTATATTTTTTTACTAGATAAAACAAAGGTAAAGTATATTATAACAGGTAGGTATAATTTTCAATGACTCTTCCGAGATAGTATGCAACAAATGTGACACGTAAAAGACAATGTTAAACAATAGCGGTTGACTGAAAATAATAGCTTTCGTATACGCCACGAAACAACTTTATCTAACTAGCAAATTAATATAAGATTGCTTACTATGTGTATCGGAATTGGAGGAATGCGTTTGTTACCGTGCGATAACGAACTCATTTACTAATGTATCTTGTGCATACAGAGTTGTATTACTAGGGTTTTTATAACAGAGCCAATAGCTCTGTGATTAATTAACTAACTACTAAATATTTTGGATTTTACAGAATCAATGAATAATTACAGTTTACACAGTTAACTTATCATTTTTTCCTTCCCCGTTCGGCTTAAATTCACAACAACGGCATCGCTAAGTAATATCCATATTTAGTGCAGCATACCTACACGTTCAAGTACCTATGTTGTCGTATTTCGGTCCCTGTTTTCGACGACGTGGTCGGTGCTGTCGGTTACTCGGTAATTTAATGGAAATATATATAAATTCAGAGAGACTCGTATCATTAGTGTGAAATTCGTTTAAAGAACTATCGTCTTCTTTGCATTTTTAATGGATGGTAAAGTCAACAACCCGTGAACACAATCTTCACAGTACGTATCATCGGTCTCCCGTGGTCTTATTATAGATGTCATCCGACCTGCTAGTGTCTTATTCTATATTTAAAGCCATCGTCGGCATGTATATCGTAAGAATTTTCGGTTGGGCGAATATGGAATATGTGTTCTTAATTACTATAATATATATAATATTATTCATGGTGTTTGAATTTCACGATACAATAAAACGGTACGATTGTTGTGTAATCAACGTGTCGAAAGTTAATTTTAGGATTAACCTCGTTGCAATGTGTTATTTCTATTAGAATAACGACGCAAATGATTCGTAATACGAGGTAATTGCGGTTTAAAATTCCATGCACATCCTCGGTCGCCTAATTGAGTTAAACGGGGTGACAATGTGTCATTGGCGGACAAAAAAAAAAAACAATGAATAATATAAAGCAACGCTTATGCGTAAACAATGGACTCTGAATAATGCTGATATAGAAGCGTAGAACAATGCGAGTCCTGGTAGCTGCACGGTGCACGCGTACGGAGTATGCGAGTAAGTTTATTTTCCAAGCAATGCCTCAATGATGCAGCGGTCGCGAGAGAGGGGAGTAACCAAGTGAGCAATGCCCTCTTAACGACGACTGCGTGCAATGAGTCAGACGCCCTGAGGACGAAACGACAATAGGGTCCTCGACTGGGCTGGTTTGAAGGACGGGTTGTTTACAGCGAGCAAAATGTCCACCTATATCATCCAACTTTATTGCAACACTTCAACTCGCTTAAGAGGATGATTTGACTATATGACGTATTACAAATTAAATATAAAGCATAGACACCGATACGGCATTTCATTGTCATGACAACACCTTAAGTTAATTGTCGTTATTAAGTATAATATACATTTTGTCATTATTACGCATTTAATAAAGCATACAGAAACAAAATCAATTTAAATTTACAAGCTGGTTATATATATTTCAGTCTTACCTAAAAAACAATGAAACGCTTACATGAGGAAATGAGTCCAACTCAAACCTTGACCTTATTTCAAATATCCTTGGGCTGCTCGAGTCAAGGGCTTAAATCCCTAAGTACTTATACAAACATACATAAACCTTGGATTTAAAAATGCTTATTTTTTAAATAATTTGCTTTATAATTATCCCTAACCATTAATGTTTCTATGTCGCTTTGTCATTTATAGAACTGGCAAACGGCCCACCTGCCTATCAACTGGACACGTACAATTACGCTATTGAAAATAATATACATACAAATACATAATTTCGTATACAGGAGAATAAATTCATTGCAGTAAACTTTGACTGCTTAAATTATACAAAAAAACGACGGATATAAATTTATCCATCATAATCATTGCGTTATGTAATTTTTTGTTTAATTGTTTAACATCCTTTCGTTCAAGAATTCTGATAAAAGATAACGATTTTATTAATCTAGTACATCAATGTGACCAGAGGTTAATGTAAAAAAGTGACCGAGATTATTTTATATGCAAAAATAAGTATAACAATGGGCAAATAAAGGTAGATTTTGACGTCACAGCCCTTCCGCGCGGCCCGCTTATTATTGTTAGAATGATTAATAATAATAACGATTTTATTGCAAAAACGTGAATTGTAATATTAAGTTTTTGTCATTATATACATGTCGTTGTTATAATAATATTTTAAAGCAAATAAACGACGTGAATGTCTTAGCTCTGCATAGTAGGTATACTTACCGAGCCATAGTTACGTTTTTAGTTAGCATGTTATACAATTTTTCACAGATTTCATTTAGATTTCTTTAAGAATACGTGGAGATTGTCAGCGCATATAATCGAATGAATAAAATGAGTATTTGTCAATGGAAATTGTCGACACGATTAAAATCAGTTATTGCAGAAAAACGTGAGTTATATTTCAAATGGATCAAATCGGACTCTTGCTTCTAAATGGCAATAATCAAATTCTTAGTAAAAATACCAAATTTGCCATCATTTAAACGATTGTAAGCAAGAAATTTTATATAAATATACACATGCTTCAGTCACACAAGCTGTAGGTGTGACGTGTGAAATAATCAAACATACGATACATCCAAGGCTGCGCTGGCCGCCATAGCCTCAGACCGTTGTAATTTGTAACAATAACTGTTCAATGTCAAACCTGACCGTTTCCATTACACACAGTCACAGGCAATCGTAATTAGCAATGAAAAACTTTATACCTTTCATCCATCTTTTCGATCCGAAGATTATATATACTAGGCCGCTCTGGTGTCCATTCGAGATAATACCCTACTAAACATAGAACGTATTAGCAAAATAATTTACGTTGTAAAAGTTTCTAATTCAAGTACAAATTATGTAAGCTACACCACGGCTAGTCACGGCAAAATTTCAGAAGTTAATTTAACGACGAGCTTTACTCGAAATACACTGTGTACTTTCATACGTACCTACAATTTTACTGTAAATGTATGCGTCTTATTATAGCATTTTTCATTAAGACAGTGCTGTTAACGAATATTTATAAAAATATAATCTTATTAATGATACGTTGGATAAGTAAGTATTTTAAAATGAAATATTTGCCTGTTTCAATTTACCTCACAAACGTGCAAATTATTACTCTTTCGCTTTGTCCTTGTGATAAGTGATAACATTTCATATAACAGTGAACAGTCAAGATAGATGAAATAACGGGGTTTATTATAAAATATTGATATCTTTCCTTGTACACGAACAAAAGGCAGATTAACCGATTATCTCAAGACATAAGATTATAATTTTATACGATCTTAACTATATTTTACATAACAATCGTATTGAAAGGAATCCTCACATCATTTCGATCGCTATCATAAAATGGACGAGACCTTCAGAAACACAATCACACTGTAAACTAATGATACATTCTACATTGTTTATCGATAAGAAGGTCCCATGCTAAAAGAAGGTCACCCGTTTAGCGATTATAGCACGAAGCGAAAATTACTAGTTACGTTCAAGTGTATACGTACGCAGATTACAAGGATTATACAGCGGCTATCGTGTACAGAAGCTACACAAATAAACATTAGCTAATAAACGAGCCAGCAAACGCGGAACTAAACTCCACCTCTATTCGTCCGAGATGCGCGAGGACGTGCAAGGTGACCGCGCACACGTCTGACGTTGCGATAGCGATATTCGCGAGCGCTCAGTACCTACGTGTGCTGGCTGACGCTTCTAGTGAAGGATTTCATTGACAGAATTGACCGATTCGGCTACGGATTATACATACACTTCCATGTGATCAATAGAATAAAAAAAAATTGCGTAGTTACATTTTAATCGATTATTGAATATAATAATTTTGAGTACGCACGTAAATGTTCCTACTTATAAGTTATACGTTTTCATGTGATACGTTTTCATGAAATTTAATTACAAAAATAAGTACCACCAGTTGCGTCAATGAAAGTATTAACTAAATAATATTTCAATTAAATCTCTTAGATAATAATTGATCTTGTGTAACCTTTTTTTATTCTCTTCAGATAGACATTTGCAGCCCGATGCGAGATTGGTATTTCCGACTGAACAGCGCCTTTATAACCTAACCTTCGATTGCGTGGAAGTTAAAAAAAATGGAGCTGAATGATGAGGGACGACTAATCAAATGCCTTAATCAAAATGCCACTTATACAAGAGTGTAGTCTATATTACAATTTACTACGAAAGTGAATACTACATATTTTTGAACACATTTTTCTTTTTGTCTTGTTGTATTATAGGTATACTAGCTTTTGTCCGCGACTTCGTGCCACCCCCTCCGCAAAAAATGCAATTATTTATGACATCACGTTACAAACCTTAAAAATAACAGTATTTCTCAGTTATATAATGGATATTATTATACATATAAACCTTCCTGTCGAATCACTCTATCCATTAAAAAAACAGCATCAAAATCCGTTACGTAGTTTTAAAGATCTAAACATACATAGGGACAGACAGCGGAAAGCGACTTTGTTTTATACCATGTAGTGATACCTATTACATGTCAAAATGGATTAAGTCCAATAAATGCGCCATATTAAAAAGAAAAAAACGTTAACAGCAATGTCAAAAACATTTTCCATGGTAAATATATTGATTTATCAAAAGGAAATACAGATATTGTATGTACATTAATGATTGGCATAGACCGATAGTAACTGATATATTTATCACAAGATAAAAACCAAGTACATCGATACGTAGATTGAATATAAGAAACTATACTATCATAATGTTAACTCAACGAAATGGTGACATGAAAGTGTCAATTAGTATTATTTACAAAATTATTTTGTAATTTACACAACCTAATATGTATTCGTAAAAATAGCTGACGTTAAAAGTACATACAGTGTTAAATTTGCTTATATATACGTGTGTTTCGGATCGTTAGTTTATTTATATTTTCGCTTACGATACCCTGAATGTACGTACATATATGATAACTGAAAAGGCCTTTGTAAGGTATAGAAACCCCAAATCTTATAGTTATGCACATTCATTCACCAAAATAGAATTAATTAGCGAAACCCAAAGTGTCACATATGTGTACTAATGCCATTATCACCGCATTTAAAAAACGGATAAAATCAATTAAAGTAACGACCATTCATTTAATTTATGTGCATGTTTAGATATTAATTAATCAATTAATTTACAAAACTATTTCCTATGTTTCCTTCTGGTTATTGCATACAGCAATTTTATTGACGAGCCGCTGAAGGTGGCCCCTTGGCGTCATCTCTTTCGTTCTCGGGTGATCTTGAAGTCGAGGAAACGAGACAGAACAGTGCATAACCTTCTCTCGTATAGAAGTACAAAACCGGCCTCGTGAGGAATCGAGCGATTATTCGGCAGACTTAAGAATGGTGAGTCTACGTTGTTACGTCACGACCTTCATAGGCAGCTCCGATGACGTTACCGCGTGCACACCTACTCCAGTTGTTTTAACACGTGGCTATATTTGTCATTACAAATACTCAATACTTCACTTCAACATTGTTTACTTAACACTTTTCATCGTGCTTTATTATTCAAAAGAGCCGTAACATATGCACTTCAAAAAACTTCATATATCTTTAGGCATTTATGGAAATGTACCTAGTGTACCAATATTTTGAGATTTTCTAAGTCTTTCGATAATATAATCCCTATAAGATTTTTTAGGTAACGTAAACCGATGCAGTTCTTCGAACCTAATAAGATTTAACACCATTTTAATAATATAAATACTTAGTTAAAGTAAATATTACAGGTCAAATTACGTACTTCAGCCAAGACGCGCGCACAGTTTGCTGATTATACCTAGAAAGGAAATATTTGTTATAGTGATAAATCAATGGACACGTGATGCTAGCAGGAAGGTCTAGGATCAAGGCTTCCAACAAAAAGATTATCGTTGGCAACGTCGAGCGAGGATAAGCTTTGAGGCGGAAGCGAACCGAACCGAGGCCGAGGACATGCGGCCAATTCACGAACTGAACACACAAGGCGGCCTGAAGCGGTCAAACTTTCAAACAATACTTGTGCCACGTTCGTTGCCAACGTTTTCTGAATATACCTACGCTCACATTCAAATAACCCGGGTTTGTAAAACATCACTTGATTAATTTAATTTCCTCTTGAGATTCGTTTTAGCATTTTAGGTATTATGAAACACGAAATGTATGAAAAAACTGAAAAACGGATCTTTATGCGTATTTATATAATATATTAAACGTAAACAGTGAACAGAAACGAATAGAAAATCGTTTGACACGTGTGCATACGTGCTGTCAGTGAGATTATTTTGAAATGATTACGTGTACACTTAACATGTTTTAAATACAAAGAGCAAGACTTTACTCGAGACTATTATGCAACATTCCGCGACCCATACGTGAGCGAGTGTCGCGGTGACGGGGGAGTGGCAGGGCAGGGGGGAAGACCACTTGTAATCCACAACTTAGACCACACCACGAACCAATAATATTTGGCAACACAACTATTGGAAAGCAAAGCCATCGATGGCTTCGCAACGATCCACAGATACATTATAATCTAACTAGGACACAGATTGATTTACAACTCAAACAAGAAACTGTGCCACCTCGGCCCTACTGCAACGCGTTCTACATTGTTTCACCATGAATATGCAGCTTTGTAATCCAGATATCATTTTATGATTACGAAATTATTGAAGAGAATAATCAGCACAGGGCTTTAAAATTTCTATGCTATGTCTGAAACGGTAAAAACACTGAAATAGACATATTTACGTAATGTTCGAGCATCGAGGAAGAATGGAAAAAATGTAGCAAAAAATAGGTTATTTTAATGTACATATATACAAATATAGGTTATTTTAATGTACATATATGATAAACTGCCGAAAACTGTAAAAATAATCAAGGTTACGAAGATAAGTAAGCAACGGTATTGTCGAATAACTCTGTCAATTGTTGCATAGTAACATAAATCGAAACGTACACAATGCGGAAGTGTTTAGGATGTGTGCACATTGTAATATTGAAAAGGCCCGACCGGTTTGACCTTAAGTTTTATTGTCCTATGAATTGCTAGATGAGTAAAAATGATTGGCGCAACCTTGACTCCAGCCTAATATTTATTGAATGAGTCCTACTTCCTCGATTCCTTGCGAGGGTCGTTGTCGCCAATTACGTTTAATATTTTTACACTTCCCGAATTCCAACAACACCGAAACTCGATCCGTTTCAGTCATCTAATTATGATCCTTTGTTCTGACATTTTGTCTCTCTATACAAATATAAATTTGTGATAACACAAAAGACAAAGTGGCATTTATTCACCATAGCAATTGACTTAAAATTAACAAAACACAACACAGTACGACAGCCTACAAGGCGAGCGAACTGGGACATGATTGTTGGACGGTTGATATCTGTACATACGGATTATAGTCTGTGTTCGTTGATAAACTGATACTTTACAATTGTATATTTATTATCGCGATCCATCTTCGGTTCAAGTAGGTGTTCTCGTGACGGCCCTGCCCAGTCGTAGTGTGTGTCAAGAAAGGAGCGTGGTCGGTACCAGTCAGCTCCACGGCATCGGCATCGAGAACGCGACCCGGTTCACCGATCGAGAAAGCATCTACAAAACTCGGTTGAGGCCGCGCGTACTCGAAGACGACGCACATTTCAGTCGGTCTGCTAATATAATGTATACCTACAAATAACATCCGACTTCATAATACGAAACAACTGTAGTCTCTTTAAGCAGAGACGCCGAAGCGACGTTAAGCCTAAGGAACGCTAGTCATGTCGCCGATAAACATTTGGGACAACTAAAAACGTTTTAACTGGTACACGGCATAGATTATATTCTGGGGACAGTTTCGATATAACTTCACGAGGCATTTGCTCTGTTTTATACATAGTATTTGCAGATAATCCAACTGTCCGCTGTGACAAGTAGTTCATTAAGGGGAATATCATGTTACCGTGCGTTCTATACGTTGATAGCGTTCAATGTGACACCTAGGCGCGTTCATGACGACCTTTAAACCTCATAGCAACAAGTTTGGAGCAATCGCATCAAGCTTACGTCAAATACGAATTAATCAAATTAAAATGTACTGACGTTCAGAATATATTTAATTATCTTATATATCCGAATGTTCAAGGTGACCATTATTTTAAGTATTTAATATTTAAAAATAAATTTGCACAGCTATGTTCTAGACCTTGGAATGGACGCCCCCGTTCTACTTTCCTACATCTTAACAATACGTTAATCACCATATGCGGTAGGTTGTAATGTGGTAAGTCTCAATAATAAACGCAAATTCTGATTTTGTACTCAAAATAATTTTTTGATTAAAACCAATACAACATTTAACATTAACTATTGAGTTAACATTAACTAATTGTAGTTAAATATATATATGTCAACCAATTCTAAAACATCACAAATAATAATTAATATCTACTTACATAATGAAACTATAGTTACCGTTATATAAGTTAATAAAAGACAAGTAATTTAAAAGTGACAAGATTTCCGTTAAACTTTACCGAGAAATGAAAAAAAGCAGAATAAAACTACACCTCGACGACAATAATATTATGACATGAATATTTCTTACAAATATGTACCTCCTAAGAATAGTTAGCCCTCGGAGGGTCCAACAATAAGTAAAATCCGGGCATTATTATAGTGGATTCAGTGATGAAGTTCCTTACAATAATATTAACAAATACCCGTCCTTTGAAGATGTTTCTACCTGTCCTTTGTGTTGGACTTCCTGAAGTGATATTGTCCATTGTAATAAATATGTTGTACGAACAGATCATCGTTCTTATTATAACGTTAAAATATTTTTAAAAATAAATTTGCATATTTACCTATATAATAATTCTATATATTAATTTACTTTAATCAGCGATGCCAATGTGTGGGGCTTCTACCGTGATTTTCGGTAATAAGATCTACATTATATTCCGTTTGATTTAACATTTTAGCCAATGAAATGCATGGTTATTATTAAATTTTTATAATCATAAAGAAACCTTTCCAACAAGAGTATAATATAGTGTAATAAGAGTTGTTTCCAATGCGTACGATAAATATAGGGTAAAATGGTATTTATAAGTTCAACCGCTTAAGAGGTAACTGTTATAATCATCAAGTGTTTATTCTTCATTTTTCAAGTCTGTTTCGGGTCATGCGGCACAGTAAGGGGCACAAGGTAAAAGATGGTGCATTGAATGTGGCCTTAAGCCCAATAGCGATCTGCGACCGTGTCGCTTCCTATTGGCGTGGAGGCGACAATGCCAGCGTTGCTGTCGGCTTCGAAGGTGACGAAGTTGCAAAGGTCGATCACCATTCGATCACCTGCTCCTTTTAAATGCTTCCGAAAGCACACAATATGCTACCAATTTCAAATGGATTCCTAACCTTAAGTTACAGAAATAATAATTAGTCATTTTTTAAATATTCACATGTTTAACATCACACGAACATACATGATTTAACATCACCGAAAAGTAATAAACCCTTGAAAGTAACTTTTAAACGCGACCTCTATCATAAACAACTTTTCATTACCGAGGTGGAGACGGGGGTCGCCATTCTAATAGTTGCATTTATTTACTTGAAAGGCTTGAAACACTAGGAAATACGAAGACTGTACGCTTAGAATGACACAAATGTAGGCGAATAAAATGTGTAAGCGCAATGGAGCGAAAACAGAATTGAATTAATCTATAATGTATTAAATCGTAACATTACTACTACGGGAACCAGAAAATATTTAAATTCCTTTCAAGAATACGTTAAAAAGAGACTCGGTGAAATACTTTACTAAATGGGTTCTTGAAACTAATTCGTAAACATCGTGCAAAATAGTCTTAAAACAAGTAAGTAACCAACAATGTGAAAAGCACTGACCCTAAACCATTGAACAAGAGTGGGGGAGGTGAAACACAAATACTCAACTTTTACGGGTCAACTAACAGGGGCTGCTCGCCGGCGGGAGGAAGGGCGGGAGAAGCGAAGGGCGAAGGGATCGCGGGAGGGGGGCTGGGAACCCTGACACAGATCCCAACCCATCAGTGAAGCGCCTCAGAGACCTCGAGATTCGGTTGTTATAATGTCATCGATTCCTCAACGCACCATTCCATGTAACGAACAAAATGGGTCAACGCGCTCTTCTCCTCGGTAAGCATTGGAGTGAGCGCGGTGTCCCCGTTACGAATAGCTCCCTCGGCAAATTAACGCCACGCGCAATCACTATCTAAATCGGCTACTCACTTGATCCACGATAATTGTTGCCCCCATATTGTTCAGCGTTCACGTTATTTGTTTTGATTTCTAAAAATGTTTCAAATTTTAATGTGATGAGAACGGCGCGCACGTACAAATTAAGGTAACGTAACGTGACCCAGTCTCGTCACAGTTCTACGGGGCCACTTTCAGTTTTGCAGTGACAGCACAAGTGAGCGTTGCAGCCGAGTTGCGACACTCCTTGCCGACGCTCGATTGAGGATATATCGCGTCGTCTGTTAATGTCGTTAATAATACCAACCGGTAGATTTCGTCAATATTGCGGGCAGTAATGTATGTATATTTAAAAATGTTCATTCATTCTAACTACAAGCAGCGATTACTTACTTCGTGGTGTCAAGTAATGACAATGATCATATGGCAATTACTACAAAAGGATGACCTTGTTATTAAGCTTAAATTTTTCATGTGACTACAATTTGGTTAAATAGTTTCTTTATAAATATTACATTTGTTTAAATAAATAATATACACCCAACATACGTTAGACAACTCATTTAAATTTAAATCACTTAACCTGAAACTATTGTATTAGAAGTTCCGAAAACTTACTTTTTTATGTGCGGAATGTAGAAAATTGAAAGCCTTGTTACGTGCATAACGTATGAGAATACCATATATGTGTGTACAGTAAAAGAACCAATCAACAAAAGAGGTCAGAGAGTTTCTAAATGTTGGTGAGGTCGTTAGTGAAAAATAAATCAAAACAATCGCGACGTGCGTTGCGAAAATATGATCGAGATGAACATACGAAGGGGGGGGGGGGGGGCATGCGTCGACCGTAAGACACTTAGCAACGATTCGTTTTCTAATCGAAATATGACAAAGCCAACATTTCGCGCAACACGTAACGCTTAGTCAACACATAAACAAATAATCTTCATCGTTAAAATCATATGAAATAGGACTGTTCCAATAATAGGTACCTACACTAGAATTATCAAAGACACACGTTTAAGAAAACGAATAAGAAAAATTGCATAACGGTTCTCTCGATAAATGTAAATATTAAAATATTATGTAACTTGTATTACAGAGGTATGTTTACGATGGGCACACTCGACCTTGACTTGTTAATAACAACCGATGAAATGTTGGGATATTTGGGAACTCTCAGTCCGATCGAAGTCATCATAGCGTGATCCATGCTAAAACACACCACTCAATAAATTATACGACCAATATGTCACCAAATTGTTATCAATCATGAAATGAAATGGTAGCATATGGAGTATGTAAACTCAGTATAAGTATACTCACACGCATAGTTTTTTTAATACGTATGTAAGTATTTTTCATACATTTGTATGTATTAAAAAAATACTGGATCACTGAGTTAATTTAGTACCGCTTATATTATATTGCGCGTATCAAACCGGAGTAAAGTTAATCAATGACGCGAACACGCTCTAATAATTTGTTCCATACCGTTTTGTCCGCATAATAGACAAATCTTTTTAACTGGATGTCATCGTAACCAAAATACGTCGCGCCGAATTTTCCACCACCGCAGCTAGTGTTGCCAAACCTGATGGAGGAAATCGCAGTTTTACAAAACCCAGACAAAAAAATAAATTCAAGTAGAGCGATTTTCATAATTTAAAAATTGGAATGAAATATAAATATAAAACTAAAACGAATATGATTTTTTAGTGACAGTTTTATTGCGTACACAAAACAGCTGCATGTATTACACAGCAAACTAGCGAAATCCAGAATAAATATTACATGTATGTAGATCCATACAATGCTTTATCTCCTTAAACAATCATGCAAGCTTATAACTAATGTTCTCGGGAATGTTTTCTAAAAGCGTTTCGTGTGGCAACAACAGTCTCAGCCCACTTCGAATATGAGTATCGCATTCCAATGTCGCAGAACAGGAGTACGTTGTGGGCCCGGTCGTTCGCGCAGACCCTCGGCTGAAGCGATAATCGCTTGCGAAACTAACACTAAAACGAACAAATTGCGGTCGTAGTAGCTTAACATGTTCCTAGTTTGAGTAATATTAAAAATAATCTATAGGAATTAAATTGATAATATAATTTGTTATATGACAGGGTTATGTAATTTAATAGGCGGCACCGATTAAGCTGTAATGCAGTCATAGATTTTTAGAAATCATGAATGTCTATCGTCATCCAGAGTACCTGGCAACATCGAGAGCAGCGAGAGCAACCCATTTCAACTATCGCATTCCGCTGTCACGAAACAGGAGCGCGCGAGCCCTCGGCTAAATTGATACTCTCTTGCGAAATAACCTCGCCCAACTTATTCAAACAATCGAATTAGAAGGTAGCCATGCAAGCTTTAACGGGTACGCTTTTAGATAGAGAAACAAAGCATTCAATTATACACTTTTAATCGAGAACGAACTGTCAGCCATTATAATACTACATATAAACGATCTCAATTAGAGGATGTACAACCTAAATGAAGGTAAATCTGAAGTTTGGTGTTTCTTAAAATCCGCGTATAGGAAGGCATGCGTAGCGTATAAATAAATGTTACCCCTGAAACTGAACGCAAAGACAATAGCTATCATTTATAGATAATGTATTCGCACGGCATGTAGAAAATGTGAATAAATAGGATTAAAGATAAGAAGCGTGGTTGAGATTACATATCGTTGACAAAGACGGTAACTGCAGTATAAAACGATGAGAAAATTATGTATAATTTAAGCCGTGTAATATTATGCGGAAATACTTAGCTTGAAATATTAGCATTAATAATACGTCCATAAGTAATATGACGTATGAATATATGTATACATATGTATGTGTACTAACCTTGTACATAGAATCATTGCAAAGCTTCGCGTTGACTTGTAATTTGCGTAGATAACAAGAATTTCAATGAAGAATGATATCAAAAATTTTACGTTTTAAAGCGCTGATATTTGGAAGCTTATATCGAATAAAGTTAAGTAACTCGGGCGCGGTAACAATTAAATAGCACATTTGTATTACTGTTTTGTGCGGACAGCAAATTGAATAGTGTAAATTGAATGTTATCGTAACATTAATAGTTATAAAATTATGTTATGTGTCCAAAGGAAAGTTTAAAAACTTCGGATAGAGGTTGGTGGCCATTAACAACGTATCTGGTCTAATATAATTAATCCTCTAGATCCATTATTGCGGGGAGAAAAGACCTGCGGCCAAACATTACAGAATTAACTGATGACAAATGTAACTGTATTACTATATAAAGATTGCAATGTTACATTTAATCCAAACAATCCTTTTGCTACAAATTTTTAACCGACTTTAAAAACGGAGGAGGTACTGAATTCATCTGTATTTTTTTTTGAAAACAAGAACTTTGTTGACACAATAAATAAATATATTTTTCTTAACAAATTGCCGTATATTACTTTGTACTAAGTAAGGTGAATTTTTAACGCATTAAGATTATATTAGCAATGCAAAGTTCGAATAAACAAAATGACGTTGTTCATTATAATAAACAACTTCGAAGATGCGAACTACATAAACGAAAAACATTTGCTCTGTTTTAAATTCATATAAAATATTACTCACAGTTACCTAGAAACGGCTTATGTAGATAGATAAGACTTGTATCTTGAACACGTGGTCATTTAGCGGTAATAACATTCGACAGTACGTATAGTACTGTGCACGTGGGCGTAACGTACGTACAATAAAGGACTGTTTAGAACAGAAAGTTATCGATTTTACTATACGTGTATACACGATACACACGTTGAGACAATTTACATGATGTATTATTATGAAATGTCACAGATGACACAGATATTTAATATTAATAACACATGTTAAAACGTGTTAACAAAATGATAGATATTCTACTAAGGTAAAAGTATTTTATTGTAACGTCTTATATTGAATCAGAGTAAAATGTCATATTTAACTACTGTTCATAAGGAATGTTCCTATTTTTATACGTGTAAATTACACGGATATTTCTATGACTCATCGCTTCACTATAGGCCCTAATCTCAAACACTAGTTGAAGATTTCAGAACTTTGAAACTGATGTGTCATTTTGAAGACTAATTTGCAATAATATGAGCAAAGAAAAATGTATAACGTCCTTTACTCGACATAGAATCACGCTTTGAGGTATTCCCGCGTCCCCCGCCGGTAGAGTATCGACCCTGACAGGCGCATCCTTGCAAGACTGTACATCTTTTGTCCACTCTATATTCCCTGTATATACACAATGGATATTACGAACAAATAATAATAATACTTAGATATAGCTTATTCTGTAACGAGCTCGCGAAGTGGCAATATATTTTCTCGTCACCAATCGAAGTAACATTTAATTCCAATTATGTAGGGATATTTGTATAGTAGGGCCATTCACATAAGACATCGGCGAAGACCGGAATGTTAAATTTAGAACCTTCACAAAAAGAAAAAGGTATAAAAAATGTTTTGGGCGAGCAGCGAATACTTTTCGGCCTCGGATGTTTTGTTACCTGCTAAGAGACAAGAGATCGAAACGAATAAATATACGATCGACAAAACTTTCGTTTTTTACATGTTTTCAGACGTTGTTTTACGTATAAATGAAAATATGTATGATGTACTTGAATTGTTGTGTGTACCGTGTCATCATTTATTTTGTTGAAGATAATAAATAACTGCATGTTTATAATTTTCATATGGATAACAACAAGCATACACTAGTAAAAGGAACTCCATCAACAATGACAAGATATGAAACTGTTCATTTAGTTTATTTTAACACAGACGATAGCAAGATATATTGTAAGAAAACTGTTAATAATAACGCTGCAAAACTGAGTAAAGGAGGGGTAACATTTTAGGAAAACGAAGCAAACTGGGGTGCGCGCAGAGAAAACATCGATATTGCATTAATGTAGCTCGGGGAGCGGAAAGAAATCGGACGAGAAATTCTACTACACTGTTGTAACGTTGCATTGTAATACAGCGGTAATTATCTACCGATTATTGTAAGTTAACAATTCATAATTAATGATAATAATTATTGTAAAAGTAACTCGATTTCTAAGTTGCTCCCTCTACCTGCTGTCATTTGACGTTCAGCTTACACAACAAAGAAAGTTAAACGCATACGGGGCAAAGTAACTTTCGCTATTTGTATCATTCATTCTTCTATAATTTAACATTAACAGTAATAGACGAAGCAGGAAGACGAGTTATTTATCGATTAGACTACAGCTGATAATGTTATCAGTTAAAATAAGAAACACACACATATACAAACGCGTGTGACTAATTAATTTCAAGTTCGCTACAAGTATACCGAATCGAATAACAACTCTAATGACGGAAAGTCCTTCGAAGAATATAGCAAAATAAACTAGTTCCGCATTGACTTCAACAACCAAAATAGCTCACCTAGCTAAGGCCATTATACGTTAGTATAATCCAATTTTCCAAAGTAGTGGCACCACTTCGAGAACACTATCACCACAGGAGAAATAACAGAAAAATGTAAAAGCGTCACTAAAACCGAATAACTTCGGTGTGCGAATGCGTATCACGTTTGACAGTTTCACTTCACCGCATGGTTGTCGGTTCGCACAAAGTTACTTGACAGCCGTCCGTTCGCGTCGGGGAGTGACGGGCGACTGGCGGCTGGCGACTGGTCGGCGGTCCCGTGTGCGGCGCGACGCCGGCTGCACGGCGAACGCGCTGCAGACGCTCTTTTCGTTCGGAGAGAGGACGAGTGGCGCGGGGCCGTGGACCGCGAGGGCGGAGCGCCCGCGGGACAGCTGCGCACCGCGAACCCTTTCTCTGATATGTTTCATTGTACCGGTGAAAGCTTTTGGTCAGACTACAATGTTAATGCTGTTTATAAGCTTCAAGTGATTCTAATATTCATGTCACTGTCATGGAGACAAACAGCATATTATTAATTATTTGATTTTATAAATATTATCCATAAGTAAATAGATTTTCATCTAAAATTTGTGGAGTCATGAGCTAATTGAAATGCTGCACACGAACGGTTATTTTTTGCTTTTAGTTTTAGCCGTTGCATAATCGTTGTCATGTTATTTAAGCTGAAACGATTTCTTGTTGTCATGTTATTTAAGCTGAATCGAAAGTAAAAGAAACAATATCGACAATGCAAATTTCATAAAAACTCGAAATATAATGTGAAACGCGGTTGAGATAAAAATTATTTCGTTACGGTTGCTAAAAACTGGAAAGTTTTCAGACATTTATAATTTCATTTTATTAATTTCATACTTGATTTTTACATGAATATACAACGTATATTACTGTTTAAATTTTCTTATGCAGTTACCTTCCTATAATTGGAGAATACCGTTATTTTAAAATTTTCAGAAGCGGATCAACTTGATCTCTAAATTTTATCAAGAAAAAAAATTGTCTTTCTTCTTTGATTGCATATAATTTTTGACGACGTATATAAAATCCAGCAAACGTTAAACTTATTTAAGATATTATAATAACAAAAACTATTAGCTACCTCCCCTTGAATTTCAACATGGGGTCCACATACTGTACTGCCTCTGCCCTCACGAAGTTGCTTTAGGGGAGATATGACGTAGACTATCCCCTGCTTTGCTCTACTGGTCACAGAGAAACAGGAAATCGTTACAATAGTACGTAACCGCTATAAAAAATATGAAATTTTCAAATTAGCAGGCGTTTGCGGTCGAAGTGAGCTATATTATGGTCACAGTAGAATTCTATTTATCTAAGAGTGTTAACGAAGTGAAACTAGAAGATTTAGTAGCATTTTGACTGATTAATACCTTTACAACAAAAAATATGATCTATACGTGCAGGGTCTGCTGGCGAGCGTCGGAGGCTGCCGTCAGTGACTACCCGTCCGAACGGTCCTAAATCAATCAAATAATAAATTGTGCTAATAAGGGGTACTGTATTAATATTAGATGCTTTAAATTAATAAACACGATCATGCAAATAAAATTAGATCTATCGGTACTTGACTTGCTTCTGCTCATATTTTCAGTTCAATCATTTGCACCAATTGATTGGTTAGTTTATTTGCTCAACGGATTTTGTATTGGTAAATTAATTTGAAGTGTCTCTATGTTTAGAGAGCTGTAGCCATTTTTTCTAATAGGTTGGATTTTATGGTTTAGCATAGGGTTGCATGTACCTACGTTAACAGTACCTAATATACGCGCTATTATTATTTTTGTCCATTAATTGGGTTTTCCAAATTAAAGTCCAATATGGCTGGACGGATTACGACAAGGTTTTCATTGGCAGATCGGCGTTTAAAACGTAATCGAATAATCTCATGTTTGCTTATAAGTATGCAATGCATTAAAGTTAATCGTTATTCTCGAATGAAGAAGAGGTTCCTTACGATATGTATTCCGAATTTTCGAACTCTACCATAATGAGAAGATTGCATTTAATACATATTCTATGAGTGATACGATTACTGCATTAACATTGTTATGGTACAATTTTAACAATATTGTAAACATATATCTATATATTTCAACATTAATGTTTTTATCATTCAAAAAAGATGGACTTTTAGAGACCAATAATGAATGTACAGGTAATGATCAGATCTACTTAAGTTTGAAATGTAACACAGATTCAGATTACATTTTTAGTTTGACGGCAAGTGCCAGATTGGCGTTCGCCGGCACTTTCCACGATTAACTTTCTCATTTACTATTTGACTTGACCTTTCCTTTCTATAATGTTCGTTTCAAATAAGGGTCAATTGACTATTTGTAGAATCACTACAAGGTTCTCAAGGGTTCTATTAAATTGAATGATATTCCCGATTGAAGGAAAATCTTTTAGTATTGCATACTAACGTCGTAAAAAACCATATTGCAAATTACTACTACGGAAACAGCAATTATGGTGAGTAAATCGAAAATACTATTAAGAGTACGAGTAATGTAGGCTTGTTTATATCATTTGTCACGTATTATTTTATTTCATTATGTTTTTAAAAGTTTTTCACGATGCGGCATAGCCTAGATCCAACATAGTCGCGTATCTGTGATTCACATACGTACATACATAACCAGATAAGTTAATACATTGTATGTATACGAATAGGAAAAGTACTGTTAGAAATTTTTACACGAAATAATTAATCAACACCAATCCGATAGAAATTATTATTTTCATTTCAATTCTGTAATTAAAACTCCGTTTTGTGGAGAAATTTGAAGACGTGACAAAATCAGAATCTTCACACGCAGTGAACTTTTTACTAGCATTTATTATGTTGTACCTAGATATGATTCTAGAATCAAGAAAACACGAATACGACGGCTGCATAGTACTTTTATGCTAAGTAACTATTAATAGAGAGTGGTGCACTAGTCTGCTCTCGACTCTCGCGGTGTTCACCATCTGAGAAAGCTCCTATCGCTCGGTGAAAACCCTACGATATAGCAGCTGTCACGCATACTTTAATGTACCTACAGCTTTCAAAAATGACCGACCAAACTATACAACTGCGCTGTGAACGTACCTACTTATACTGATAGGATAATAAAGACATTTTAAAAGCTTCATTTACCTAATTTATGATATAAAATGTAGGTTACATATACTTTTAGGACAGTTGCTTGCAAGTATTACACGTTTGGAATAATGTTGACGACGAAAAACCATTCCATCTAAGGTTACGCTTACACTCACACACACATTGTGTTACAGATACGAATAATTTGAAAATTTACATATTAACTGGATATATCTTTGCTAACATAGCAACCAATTTTAAAATATTTTGTGACGAGAATTACACTTATAATATTTCTTGAATAATAGCATTACGTATTCTATAAGACTAACTAAATTATTGACTTTGGACAAAAAAGCGGAACAGTGCAGTGAAAGTGCATCTCCGCTATTGTGCCCGCGCAGCATTCAGAGCACTTTTCAGAGCAGAGGAGAGAAACGTAAGAAAGCGCCAAAAAGCGGGAGAAGGCGAAGTAAAATTTGAAAGCGCTACACAATAGCGCGTTGTCGAAATTGGAAAGTTGAGCGGTGCGCGTTCATTGCGTAACAGCTCTTACGGGCCGCAGCGTGACGCTGACGAAAGGTACCGTGTGACGTCAGCCCACGAAAGTGCATCGGCCGGCGCCCCACCCGTCGACGCCGAGGGCGGCTGCACGTGCGTTGCAGCACTGCGCTTCCTGCATCTGAGGACTTTCTATTGGGAAACCGTCGCTGCATGCACTCGCCTTCTCTCTAACCCGCAGTTGGGAAATTCTACACTCACGCGCAGCGACCATTCAACGAGATGCATCTAATTGAGCAACGCGCATATATTCTATGCATTGCTCTTACACAATCGTTTACTGCTACTTGGATATAAATGATTATGTGCATATAAATGATTACTTACACTTTTATAAAGCTCTTTAGTCTTTTGTAAATTATTCTGAAACAAACAATATATATTTATTCATTACAATTTTAAACTATGACATTGTTCTATTAAACGCTATACATCGTGATTAAAATGTTAAAAACATTAGCGATTATTTGAAAAAAAAAACAAACGTAATACTAAAATTATGGTATTCAATAATAATATTTAAGCTTCAACACTTTAACCATCATATTATAAGTAAATATATTGAAAATTATGTTCTTTTATGTAATAAAAACCGTTTTTTTATGCGTTTCTTTTTTGCTTAACTTTTGCACACAACATATTGCCGTCGTATAGTTTAGTCGCCGACAGATACTAGTAGTAATCATTAATGTATTTATAACAATTCATCACTCATATCCATTTTCTTATTTATGATATTATATCTCAAAATACTACGCTATTATTTTATAATTTCCCCCTGGCACTCGGTAGAAAATAATTCCAGCAAACTTGTAAAGTTCAGTGTTTCGTGAAGCCATCTCCCTGGAACCGAATTCAACGTTCATGAAACCTCTCTCTACTCGGTATTCATATTACGTAAAGCTTTGACTTGCCTGCCTTAATGCACAATATATTAGAGAAACTATGATGTAAAGTTTATAATGCTGTTTAGTACATAGTAGACTCCTTTGTTGTTATATTTTATAGTCTTTAATATTTCGTCGTCGTAGTAGTCTTAGTAGTATACGTTAATATATAACTTCATAATGAAAAATATTTAAGCGAATTTCTGGCCTGTTTTTTAAAAAAACTAGCCGCTACCCACAATTTCGGCCGCGGGCGGCAAAAGGCTTTGTAGTCAAAAGAATTTATTTTGTTCGTCACGGCATATCGTTATTGCGCCCGTTACGCCATCAACAGCGCTAATTTGATTAAAACGTGTTTTCCCGTGGAAATGAGATGTTTTTCCGCAATAAAACGTATTACGCTGTTCTCAATACTATCAATATGGCCATTTAGACAAACGGTGCGTTCGTTTCGTACATTAACGCGTCAGTGAGGGGCCTACGTGGAACTGGGTCTCAAAACCTTGCACAGTAGCAATAGATCGTTCTACGGTAACGGTACTTTCTAAAATACAACCATTGTCTAACAAACTCCGTAAGCCACTCTAAACTAGTAAACGTTATACACTATATTGAAATCAATTGTACATGTTGCTGGTTCTCATTTACAGCTTGAAATCGATATACGCCTTG
>DWDX01000295.1:0-30132 GCA_018245675.1 Agara michaeli
TATATATATATGATGGATGATCGTGTGACTTACGATAGCTAAATTACGAAAGTGTACTCATATAAATGAAAAGCAATGTCGAAGTGTAGGAAATGCTATGTTTAATTAACATTAAACAAACAAAAACAGTAGGTATAGGTAACCTTTGAATCATAGTATGAGAAATTTGGTATCCGAGATTAAAATTTTAACCCGACTAAAACTTCAATAAAACGTTTTCATATGCAAACAACAACAATAACACAACGATGCATTCTAAAGAAACTTCCCATTGAATCGTGTACTACCTATTGTATTGTGTTTTTATATTTAATGAACGAGATTTTATACACAGAAAATCATTCTCCAATACTTAGTGTTTGTAATCATTTCGACTTTTGTATATCTACTGGCATGCACCCAAATGAAAATGTACATACAATATTTACAATATATTGTTACCTGTATGATATAGTACATTACTACATCCGCCCACAAACACTAACCACAGAATGCCATTCTCAGAAGTGTTACAATCCTGACGCCCTGTAAACTGTGGTCTCAAACCGCACTCTTGAACTTAGCTCTAGCCTTGACCACTACAGTATCAACTTCCTTTTCGAGCTATTAGAAGTATGAAAACAATGATTTGATACGTAATATGCGTATATTGTAAATTACAATAGCTCCTACATAATAAGTGTAACATTTGAACTACTCACAATTTGCTTGTTTTTATTTTAGCA
Source organism: Agara michaeli (assembly GCA_018245675.1). NCBI lineage: Eukaryota > Metazoa > Arthropoda > Insecta > Lepidoptera > Hesperiidae > Agara > Agara michaeli. The sequence goes on from DWDX01000295.1 coordinate 726, forward strand.
TAATTTATTGTAAAAAATCTACATAAAGAAATGTAAACGTACCAGTTTTTGTACGATTTCTATTCAATTGTTTTTCAAAAGCAGATAAAAATCAATAAAGCGGACAAAGCCGAATACCAAAAAATAATCACCAAAAATGCTTACTAGCAACACAATACAAAAGCAATACACGCTTGAACTAAATTCTTCATACGTATATGTTCTAAAAACCCGCGGAGCATATTCAGCCAATTCGACAACGTTCAGATTTTGCATCGGCGATATTGTCTGATCATCCGTAACGACAATGCGCCATACCTATAGATATAACCACAGGCGTGATACCGCATAGAAATATCATAAAAAGAACAGGATATGTAACCAATACGATATCAGAGCATCTTCAAGAAAATCATGTTTGCGAGTGGTAATGGACTTTCGCGACCATAAAACATAGATTAAGGGCTTTTATTATTTTTTTAAATCTAATTTCGGGCATCATTTTCGATTAGGCCATGTCTATTTGTCATCTACTCTGTGAACATAGGTGTATTGTGCAGTTTGGAAATTAAAATGCGATTCACGACTCATATGTCAACGGTTTGAACGTGGCATTACCAACAGTTAGTTCTCGAAGTTGTATTGACAGTTTCATAAAGCTAATAATCGTATGCAGTAGTGATAGTGCATAGCTGTGATAGTTTTTTGACGAAAATCAAGCAATCATGGGTTTGTACGATTCCATTAATAGGTATTGTTGCTTACATTTTATTATTGTAAACACATATTGTCTTATAGTAAAACTATTGCAGTGTGTATGGAACATGCAGCTAAATAGTTGATTGTACATATAAAACGTTGCTTTGCGGAAATCCATATCAGCAATTAAGTTAATGTTATTTGGCAGCAGTCCGCGAATACAACGTATGATGACGTATATCTTCATGCAGTATGCATCGCCCCCTCACACAAAGGACACATACACATGCAAATAATGTTTGTATAGAAAGTATACACCACCACATGTACTACTATCGACACGTGCTTCGCCACGAGATCAAGCATCCTCAAGGCTATTTAAGACTAGTTGCTGACAATTAATAAATCAACATTATCATTACAATTGAGAAAATAACTCTCGTCTGTCTCCCTGTCAAATCAATATTGTTTATATTTTCTATAGAGGTAGTTGATGCCTAAGCCAAGGATGTAGGGTGCTTAGAAGATTTTTTTATTTACTCCTAAGATAACAAATGACAAAACGTTGTATAAGAATATTTAGGTTTACACGGGTTACGAAGCTATTGGTTATGAAAGAAAAATACATATTTAAAATATTTTCATCGCAGGACTTTTTCTCGTTGGTGTAAATTTTGTTGATTTATAATTATTGTACACATTCAACAATGTCTTGCAATTGCAATGGGAGAGCACGGCAGAGATTTCCTGTTTATCTCTGTTTACTGCAGCACTGTTGTATATAAAATATATATATTGCTTACAACGTAACAAAATCTAGTTGTAAACCACCGGGTCTGTAATCCATAAAAATAGTGTCGAGCACCCTCATTTCTTTGGTGGATTAAAGCTAGTGGATAAACTTCATAAGCTTTCTCACGTTTTAGGTATTTATAAAACATTGCTTAATGCCTTAAGGATGAAAACAATGACCCGGAGGATTGGTTGCTGACAGCTGAACAACGGACAAGTGAATTTCAGTTCCTTTCATACAAATCCACATTAGAACGGCGTAGCGGGCTAAATTTCATGTTTCATTCAATCGTTCAGAAATTAAAAGTATGTAAAAGTAATCTATGTAAGTATAAGGAATGGAGATGTCAGTTAATAAATCGAATCATTAACGATGCGTATCTTATACGTATTTTTCGAAGTAATCTAACAGCAAACTCATCTTAATATTGATACAGCCCGTAAAGTGGTGTCTACATCGCTGTAAACCCGTTTCAGTTAGTGTTCCAAAATCAATATGTGCCTATCATTTTGACATCTGGAGTTCCGCTCACACCAACCGGCCATCCCTCGGCACACGCGTGTCGCGTGACGGGCCAGTTTTTGTCACGTCACACCCGCCATTCATTATGGCTACGCTGTCCATGTTCACATTAATTACCGGACGCCACTAACGAATGTCTGGGACATGTTTGTAAAACTAGATATTGGTCACAGCTTAAAAATTTGTTTCTAATGTACTAAGTATTTGTGGAACTGTAACATTACCGTCACCGCACTTATTTTTCCCAGGTGTAAAGATGCCTATTTTGTTTCTATCCTCTGGCTGATTGTTCAGTTCGCTGGTATACAACAATACACCTGTATATGAACCGTGAAGTTTACTTTAATTAAACCCTCGATTTTTTATAATTCCATACGATATTTAAGTTTTTTTGTAATTGAAGAGTTATTCATTGGCTTTTTTTTAATATTCAATGGCATTGTTATAATATTTTTTTAATAAACAAACAGGAGCTGTTTGAAATTTATACCTATGCTAACTTGTAGTTGTCGCCACATAAATTAAATTAAAACTAAAAGTTATGGATGTTCGCCATTTAAATATCTTCATAGTCAGGAATAGCATGTGAATCAAGTGAATTATAATATACAGACAAATTTGCCAGTACGAAACAGATTTTCAACCTATGTAATATAGATCGTTCTAGTATCTTAGGTAATTGACGTCAAATTAAAAATTAAATATTGTTTTCATATTCATGTAAAATGATCTGTAATTAAATGTAAATATAAAATTATCTCAAAAACTAAAAATTACGTGTTTAGAAATCTAAATATTATAATATATTTCATGCGCCTATTTTTACCATTACAAAGGCTATCCGTTACTTGGGATCAAATCACAATGTGTCCCAAGATGTTCTTATAACATTTTATTAGAATAGTTTAGTACCTAGCGTGAGTTGAAATATGTAACAAGTACCAATACTAATAGCAAAGCGTGTACTTACGTGAGCTTATCTTCTACACTAAGCAACTGACACTAGGAATTAGCCGGGATATCCCGCGAAAGGGATTATCGGTCCCGAGATTACATGTCAAACAACACATACACATGATACTATATATGATGCAGGAGCCGACCAATGACGACGTTATATTTAAATACTAAAAAAACACATTAACGTAAAATGTGATATGATAGATACGAGTATAACGATGCTTACGTGTACTCGTAAAGTCTTTATTGAATTACTATGTATTTGCATAAACATCACCATTCTACTACTGGGCACGCTTTCTTCCACAAATAAAATAACACGGATATAGACAATAGCGTGGTTCGAAATTTTTTAATGCAGATCAGAACAAAGAAGATTTAACGGCTGTCGTAACAAATGCTTGTGAAAATTTGCCAATTACGATAACCCATCAAATGGCCGACCACTAACCGACGTTGCCTAAGTTGCATAGTCCTTCAATATATTATTCGGGCCATTGCCTCAGATATTAAAATACACTCATGCATATATACTATAAACATATACAAGTAATAGATAGACGTAGCGCTTATTTCAAACAAGACTGGACTTGGAGCATGTTTTTTTACTGCTCCCTAATAAGTAGCGAATTTTACTGATATTAGGTATTAACCTTGACGTATGCTATAATCTGCATCTTGGAACAAAATTAAGTACTTTGTATAATTGCTAAATATATTGAAACTTTGACTCAAAACAACAATTTCTACAGAGAGACATCGAAACCAAGGACATTCCTTATATGAAAGTATATCAACAATAATAACTATTTATGACTCAATTGACAACAGAAATATTAGGCGTAAAACAAAATGCAGTGCCACGACTCACATTCAACACTTCCTAATAGCAGAACAAAGCCAAATTTTCCCATGTTATTACAGTCATTTTACTATCGTTCAACATATCAAAAAATATTATAGTGAATACAAAGCAGCCAGGATCTGTATGGATTAGCCCACCAGGCCGGGAGAATTTATTAATTGTAAGTAGTCTAATAGCAACAAATAGTAGGCAGTTGGTACACTCATCCTGTATATATCGTGTGGATACATTGTTAATTAGATAGATAAAGAAAAATACGCAATGCTAAAATAAAACAAAGAGCGGCGCCACGCAGTCAATATTTAGGCAGAGTGAAGCCAACGTTTCCGACGTACTAATCACTTTATTGCGCCGTAGAATCAGGGATCGAGACCACACGAGCGGCCGCGGCCTGATTACACCCGTGTATAATTGCTGCTCTTACAAATGACTCTGAATTGACAACCCGCCGATATCGAAAATGTTTTCATTAATTTGTGTGTATTGTGCCAATTCCAACATTTGTCTGATTAATGCCGTGTTCCATTTGGACAGTTCGCTCCAAATTTAGACGTGTTGTTGTACGTGTGCGCAATTAGTTATTGTTGGATAATTACTATTTATACATTGTTGTTAAAAGACAATTTATTTTTATATCGATACTAGAGCTTCTGCCCACAGCTTTGCTGGCGCAAAAAATAGAATTTCTTAAAACTACTTTATTAACCAAGAGTATGAATGTAAAATTTCAGGTGTTTAACTTCCGACATAACGAATTAACATACAATCTTGCTACCCTTATTTTATTTACCCTCTTAGGGCTTGAATTTTCAAACTTTCTTGCTAGGTGTTCAGTTACACCATATAATGGATCTGTATGTAAAATTTCAAGATTCTAGGTTTAATGGTGTCGGCTGTGCTTTGATCTCTGGGTCAGTCATATACCTATATAAATATAAACAGTATTCTTTGTTTGTTAAATTCATACCAAATAACAATTATAGAAATAGTACACAATAGGCCAAAGTTATAAAAGAGTCTGTTTTATTTATACACTTCATTGCACCTTAGAAGAAGAAAATAAAAATAATGCATGTGGTTTTAGTGCATTTTTATTTTTTATCAAAATTTAAAAGCATTTGTGTCTACCAGTTTGAGTCGAGAATGTTTGTAGAACTATGTATAATCTTACGCTTTGAAACAGATAAACTCGCTTAAAATACCTAATTAATTAGTTTTGAACAACTTTCTGTAATATTATGTGTCTGTATCAAAGTTCAAAGAGAACGTATTTATTTCTGCCAACAAGACCGCGAGTAGTAAGTACGCAAAATCTTAATCTTCTTTATGTGCGAACGAAAAGCAGTCATGCGAAACTGCCCTAAAAACTTTATTACTTGGAAACTATTTCCACTAGTCGCAAATTGAAATAATTCACCCTATCCGCGCGCATAACTTTAAAGTAACTTATGAATGCTCACAATCCCCTTTACACAATGCGACAACATTTAACGTTATAAAGTGAGTGTATATAAATGCGTAGGCGGAAACCAAATTCGTGCAGAGAAAGTCTGTTGACATTTCGTTATTTAACTTTCGAACAATAAAAAATTTAACATCGCCTCAGCTCTTAACTGTTGGATGGACACAATTAAGGTCCATGGTGTTGTGATCACAAGCAGCAGGATAAGGCGGCGCATTAATTACAGCTTCCGGCGGTCAGCAGTATGCTGTCATGCTTGAGGGTGCTCTGCAGATAATTGGTCATTGCCAACTAAGCATTACTAACTAACACATACTAGATAAGTACAATATGTTGTACTTCAGGTTGAATTACCTAGCACTAAAGATAACTAGTTAAAATTAGCAATCACTCAAACAAATTGTGTAAATAAAAAATCGTTTAAAAAATATGCTTTGATTGAAGCTACCGTATGTTAACTACAGATGTTTAGATGCCAGAAAAAGAATCCTTACTAAGGAAAGAGAAACGGTAAATAAAAAGAGAGAAATAACTACTTTAACGCGGCGTTGCACCATCTCGTCGTTTTCGCTATAACCAGAGAATTGACACAATGAGACGCTTGAATGCGATAATGTTGGTCGCACGCGGCAGGAAAGGGAAACGCATAATGTGGACGCTCATTAATTACTGCTTCCGGCACCAAATGTTGTGTTGTTTATACAGTATTGAACAGACCCCGTTCATTTACTGATTTTAAGTAGTTTACGAAGTAAAGCTATGGTAAAGGCTCTCACCCTGGTAACTGCTGCTGGTACATGCTAATGCTGCTACTGGAATTACCTTCGATTCATTTTCTATGCATTTAAAATAATTAAACTTATATTGTACAATTAAAAAAAAATGTCACCAATGTTCGCCACGGGCCTTAAGTCGTTTTAAAATATTTCGACATACATATGGTGTAAAATTTAAAACATTTTATAAGTATCCGCTACATTGACCTAATTTACATGCAATATTCATGACCGTGAAAAATATCTGATTTAACAATCTTTCTTTTCTGATCGACCAAAAAATCCATGTCAAAATAAAATATTGAATTCATCTATAACTTGGAAATCTTAATACCACAGCACGTAATACCAACCGTAATGACATTTTCTTTAACGAACTTATCTTGTTTCGTATGACTACAGCAAAACCCGACCCAAAACTAACTACATTTATAGTATGAATGAGAGATTATATTTTTCTCATAAAACTCACTAAGGGAAATAACTCAAGACCACAGAACGGGAAACCAACAAATAAAAAATATTCCATTGGTCAAAGGAAAAACGTAATACTCGTTTTATTTATAACAAAATTAGTAGCTAAAATATACTCCGTTGTATAAGTCCGTATTCCCCTTTTAGTTGGAGATTTAGAGATTAAAAATGCATCCTTTTTAAAATTGGCCAGATGCAAGTTTTAGTACCGCTTAGTACTGTTTTAGCTATTTAACTGTGTACTGATATAATACATATAATATGAATTACAACAACTGGAACTTTAGATATGAAAAATTTAGATTTTCTTTCATTCCAATAAAGTCAACCTAGACATTATGATATTAAGAACAACAATAGATATCTACCGTTATCAGTGTAACGTATTAGGTTTTAATAAAAGGGTATTTTCATCATATTAGAAAAGACCAACCCATGTTTACGTGGCCGCGAGCGTATCTTTGATATCAAATTCTTTTAGAGTAGACCGCACGTAACAGCGCGCCCCCACATTCACTCATATTTTAGATAACGTTCGACTGTTTCTCTGACTCGCACTCGGAATGTGAATAAAAATACGAATATTTCACCGTTCTCGAGTGTTGTGAGAAGATTCTGGAATTTTATGTGTTCATAATACGTTTAAAATACGAACGTCAAACGCATATGTTATACCTACCAGTATGCGCAATCCGGTGCCCTCTAAAAGCTCGCAGCGGTAAAATTAGATTTGGATTTTCCAATTTCACTAGTGTAGGTTTACCTTATTGGTTAAAATTTATGTAGCAACTGCACTTTTAACGTTTATTCAGGTCACTAAATTTTTCAGGCCAGCCAGGCAAAGCCAAGTCATAGTGTAAATAAAATGAAATGTATTCATTTTTGTTGCAGATCGAGCTGTGTAAACTTAATTATGCTTGGTGTTAGAAGATTTTGCGTATACAAGAGAATGGAAAGTTCGAGACGAATGTTGAGATTGGAGCGCAGCAGATGGCAGCACAAAACGGTGACGCGCTGAGGCAAGATGGCGGCGGGCGCGCATACGCGAGGCGGTGGACCCCTCGCACGCCTTCTACTCATAGCTATTTTACATGTTAATTTTATAGGTAAGAGGTATATTAATATCATTACGTAAATAATGACTGATAAGAAAATGATGCTATTACAATAAAATTAGTACAGATTTGAACTCTTCATTATCATAATGTGGACGCTAAATGAATTAGTAAATGGCTGATGTCGCGCTTTGTTAGCGGAGTTGAAACGTTGCGTTTGTCAATGTAAACATTCGAATGTAGAGTTGAATCTCAATGTTTATCCCAATTTAACGTTCACAAAATAGAAAATCGTGTTATAATTAAAAAAGACAGCGATTGTTTTACATTAACCTCCACCTGATTGTTGGCAAGAATGATCCTTAGTACCATAAAACCCAATCCTTTGAATATTTTAATAACATTTACTTTTTATAATAGAACGTTCGTATTGAATTCCTAAAACAACTAATGAGAACAATTCTATTGTTACAAGAATTTTTATATTGCGGACTAAAATTAGTATCGCTCGATAGTTTTGGCGGAAATTGGGTTAAGTACGTTTTGGCTAGGACAAAGCGTGGGTTGTATGCGGACGCAACGCACAGGCGTACATTCGCCACTAGGCTTGCCAAATGTAACATCTTGTAAACGGGATGTCTTTAGAGAGAGTTGGGTTCATAAAAATTTCTTAAATCAAACAGCGCACCACAAGAATGGAGTTTTATGCGCTTCGAGTTGTCGCGATATTTGACTAACGCCCGCATTTCATAGACTTTCTCGTTACCAACCTAACCTAATTATGCATTGAGATTTTTTTAAAGTATTCCCTCACGTAAAATTCCTACTTCTTTCTATTACTGTCATGTAAGAGTAATATAATATGTGTATTAGTTAAATGTACTGAGTTAACACAAAAAATTGAATCAATGATCAATTGCAATACAGTAAATTCCGTTAACTGAGTAACCTATGTTACTAATGAAACAACATTTTGTTTATCACTCATCAACAATACGCACATGCAATACATACTCATTTTGACATTTTAAATGGAATTTCTAAATCGGGACGTCCTACGCTAAAAGGTTAACTTGGCTACATCGTTTACGACATTCGTGCGGTCCATGTCCAGAGTTTTGCAGTCGGTTTCATTTAACAAAGTGCAAGCTTTCACAACGTTTGCGTGAAATTTTACTTTACGACAATACACGACTCGTTTAGACGCTTATAAAACTTTTTACACAAAAAAAAAACTCGCGCCAACTGATATTACAACAAAGCCTCCGTGTTTGTAGAGTACTATATGTGGCTCTCCGTTGCATGAAAGCAAATGTTATCATGATAAATGTTATGTTAAAAAGTTTAAAGCTTACTAAAACAATATGAAATAATAAATAAATGAAAAAAAAACATATCAATTGAATGAAAGAATCATTTGTTTCTTTATGTTTGTATAAAACATGAAATATCAAAACATTAAATATCTAAATAAGTAATATAGGATTTTTCAAAAATATTTGGAACTAGAAGTTACTTCTGACCAGCTGTGTCACTGCAGTTCATTCCCAATCATAGGTTTCAACTTATTTTGTTATATTCAATTTAGGTGTAACAATGCGTTTAGTGTACTAGACATAATATATGATCTCTTCCTAATTTTAATTCATTAACATATGAAAGAAATTTTAATATAAACCTCAGCTTATAAAACGAGCTTCTAATGCCAAAAGATCTAATATTATTCTTTGTGCCACACCAGCTACATTACACAGCCATCCCCCGTAAGTCCGAAGAGACATTTGCAAATGGGTTTTTTGTAGTCACTTTTGAATCAATTCATTCGACGATGATAAAATATAAAAGCTCCGTAGAGTAACGCGGATAAACCCTTTCAGTACTCAAAGCGGTACTCGGAATTCTCATTGAAAAACGGTCCATGGGTCAAAACGTCAGAGCTTTCAGTAAACACGCATGATGTCCTCTATAGAACAAAAACTTCGAATACGCCGTAAAAATGTTTATTTGTTCACTACAAGATGTTAAAAGAAAATACTTAGCCGCATTAATTTACTATAAACTTTCATAAAAGATAAAAGAGTTGTATTCGTTACTATCACAAAAAAGCCCTGTTGCTTAATAATCGACAGCAAAGAAATATATATCTTATTAGGTGTATATTATTGTACCTCAGAAATTATGATTTTACATTCGTATTAGCCCTGTGTATCGAAAGCACTAGTATGAAATCATTCCCGAATAATTATATTTATTCTTATAACGGTAACCCATATCGTAAATAATTCAACAGTTAAACGAATATAAAACATTATGCGGTACGATAATAACGACATTTAAAAGATAAAAGAGGATAAAATTGCCGGAAATAACGAAGATATTCGTGAAGCCACTTGCAAATACCTAGCTCAGCGAAGCGTATCTAGACACCGCGAACGGCGGAATTAAATTAATCTCGTTGTAAAATTTTCACTTGCCACCTTATCTCGCGTCGTATTGTCGTTTTATTGTGCCTACCCTGGAACCATTAGCGAAAATGTCACAGCGTCGGCATTGTATCGCGCTCGCGGCCGGCCGGCACAATGATGGCCGTTCGACCCCGCCCCACCTCGCAACGAAACAAATTTCAGGTCCTGTAATAAACGAGGACGTGAATAATGAGTAAGCCTTATTTGTGGCAAATTTTATATAAACACAACCAAGCCATATGCATATATGCTACACCTTCACCATGACCTTATAATGAACAAAGTGAACAAAGTCCAAGCACAGATGGCAATGCATTTAAAGATGAAGATTACTTCTAAGTGTCCATATATTTCAAAGAAATCATTTAACGCAACTGATTTTAACTTTTTTGGGCTCACTTCGCGATGTATTTTCATAAAGTATTCCTATTTTCCTACAAAATAATCGCGCAAGTGTTTTAAGATAAATTACAACTTTTAAATCCAAATCTATTCGCATGCTAGTGGGTTACATCTCACGAAACGTACTAAAAGCCAACCCCCAGAATACATGAATGAGTAAACAAACACTTTTACGATTTCGTCGTCTACGTTACATCTCCGGAATTCTTGGCATACGAGTTAGCAAATCTCGCGCGTCCACGAGATTCTCCTCACGTTGCGAATGAGTGGCCGACAAAGAAAAAAGGGCTTGCATACCTTATTACCACCTTTTTGCAAATCCCTACTTATGTGAAACACGACACTCTCGTAATTTCAAATAACGAACAAAGACTACGTGACGACACTAAAACTTCGTATCATGAAATATTAAATATGTTCTTTAAGAAATGTCGGTTAGATAAAACACTACTTTGATGAAAACACGTTCAACTCCGACATGACGTGCATGTCAATATAACAACTTTATTTAACATCTTGTAAATTATCAATGCATTTTTGCTTTATGTATAACAGCAACATGATCAACTTTAGTACAGAAACAATGTAATCCCCACCTTATAGCTCCGTATTAAAAATTTTGCCTTTCACTTTTTAATTCCTAAACCAAACCGAAACTTCGCCTCGAAACCAAAACACGTGAAACATCAATTTACAATCACCAAGACGTAATGTAACCGATATGACTTAGGCGAAAGTGTTCACAATTATTACAAGCGTCAGGAGAGACATAAAAAACAGGGTAACAATAGATAGCATATATTACATAGTAAACCTCCAGCAACTTAAACCAAGAAGCAAAACTAAAAAGAGCCGAAAAGTCTGTATTACCGGCCAATATCTATACAGACAGGGCACATTTACGCGCTAGCTGAAGTAGATATACAATTAACCAAGGGTTGGCTGGTGGAGAATGTCACTAGTCACTATGTTCTCCCTTTGTTATGCCTGTTTTTTGGTGTGCAATAAAGACAAAATAAAAAAATTACATAAAGTGGTGGGTATCCGCAGTTAATATAAAATACCATTTATTTTTAGATATTCCTCATTTGGAAGTCTATATAATAAATGCGAGCAATTTTTTTTATTTAATTTTCTCCATCGTCATTAGCAAGTCAAGCCATAACAAATGTCCTAAAATATCAAGTCAACTTGAACACCGAAAATATTACGGGTAAAGCTTTACAAATTTTTCCTGCATATTTTTCTACGTCTGAATGTCACTGCGGGTTTCCTTGCAATTAATCAGAAAGTCAATGAGCCGTTTTGTTTGGACATATCTGATGAACAATCCTTCCCTAGAGTTTCGCCAACAGTATTAAGAAGCGTAATCGAAAGCTACTTTTGTTCAATAAATATTGACATTTCTGAACACAAGGTACGATATAAACTCTGCAAGTTCATTCTGAATACGTTATCTAATATATTTCGAATGTGTATGAATTTCACTAGTAGTCAAGTGTATTGTTGCCACAAACAAATTTTAGATGAAAGAATTAACTTTGACGAAAAATATGTTTTTATATTTGGTTCAAAAATAAACGATTATTATATATATTCGAAACAAACGAAGCAACGAAGCTCAAAAATGTCTAGTTCATTGACCCCATAAAGTACTTCCAAACCAGGAAATGGAAAGGAAGAGGAATGAAGAACAATGCTTGTATTTATTGCCTTTATCTTATTTGCATGCAATTCGGTGTATTGCTGCCCCCCACAGTACACCATGACTCGTATTGCCTTCCGACTTGTTTATAGAATATTTACTCATAAACATGCAGATTGCGGATGGGACGCGTTTTTATGTAAAAAAGAGGAGAGGGGAGCTATTTTATTTATAGCCCTCTTGACTTCAGCGCGTCACAGTGAGGGATTGCTTGCTGTGCATATCAGAATTAAGCCGATAAAGCTTCTGGCATATTTCATGCAATTTCGTTTTGTGGTAGAGAAGAGACTATTCCTATACGTGACTCAGTCACATGTACATGACAGTGGATAACATTGACTCCCTCTAAAATGGAGCATAGTCTAGTTATACGGATAAAAAGAAACTAAGACATCCTTTTAATATTATTGTTTAAATACCTTGTGGTTAATTTAAACACTAAGAAAATTTACTATGTGTGATTAAACTTTGTCGTAATGTTTCGCAACATGTGAATAACACGATTTGCGATTCAAATTCGAAGAGGAAACAATTTGAATATTCAAAAATGTATTTTATATCCTTTCCTAAATATTATTAAAATATCATTACAAATTTGCTTAATTATATTATGAGCGCTGCTTCAAAAAAGAATGTTTAATATTGTTTTTTACAAATAACTATAACGAAATGAGGAGATACTTTGCTTTTCACTGTTTACTTCAAAATAAAAAAAATGTAACTTCATTTATAAATATTGCTGTTTACTCGAAACAATTTTTAAAAATCCTCACTGTTTTAGTACTTACTGTAAAGGTATAATAAGTGTTCAATTATATTTTCCTATAATTTATATACACATAATTTAAATTCATGGAACATCGAACTTCTTAAATTGTAATCTATGCAACAGTTTTGCGATGTAAAGCCTCATAATAAGATATTTTGCGTCAGGCTGTTGCTTCTAATACTTTATTCACTGTTCACTTAGTAAGAAGTCTGTTTAAGACTTCCCTTAGTTTCCGAGCAAGCTCGTCACTTTATTAGCCATAACCATGACGGTTACTAGACTCATTGTATATACAATAGTCTTATTTACTTCTGTTCTCTTTTATATTAATAAAGTAATACAATTCGCTATAAATGTTAATAGTTGGAGTTTATTTCAACTATATTTTTTCGATTACAAGTTGCAGATGTTTAAACTTATTAAAATATATAGAATGCTAACATTAGTTCATAGTTCGTCATTCACGAATTCACAAAACATGAAGTAGCTCGGTACTTATTATTGCGTATTTGGTCTTCGTAATGCAAAATTTTACTTTGTAATTCGAACGTCATCAGTGACATGTTACGGTTGAGACGGGGTACCATTCGATGTTTGAAGAGTATCTTCATAAAGTCAGATTTTACGTAGACTCGAACGTCAGTAGCGACACGTTACGGATGAGGCAGGGTAATTAAAAACGTGACCGTCGTCACTTGTCGCCCGAACGCCCATAAGGGTTTTATCTACTTCGTAGCAGTCGTAGCCGTAGGTCGCTACGATGCTACAAGCTTTGTTTATTGGAAACAAAGTTTTATGTTTACACTTAAATTCCGGACACTTTACGCACATATTTTTATTCTCTCTATTACTTTTACAGCGATAATAAACAATGTAACATAACAAGCGAATTTATGCCAGTTAAAATGGTTATGGAATGAGATAAGAAAAACAAACGAAAATGCTGCATCAATGATACTCTTTCGTAAGATTCTTACGCATTTATTTGTGTAATTTGAAGAAAAATATATTATTTCCTAAACCAAATTTAGCATGCGAGTCGATTCTTTCAATAATATTTTAACGTGAATGGATTTATGAAATAAAACAAATGGCTGACCTACTGAAGTTTTTAAAGCTAGTCATTTATTTAATCTTGAATCGTTCGAAGACAATGTAACTTGGAACTCGACGTTACATCAAAATGTAATATTTATTTTTTATTTCACAATTGCATGCAAACAGGCAGACGGTCCACCTGATGTAAGTGGTCACCGTCGCCTACGGACACCTGCAACACCAGAGGAGCTGCCAGTGCGTCGCCTGCCTTGAAGGAAACTTTTAACGCTTTTTAACATGTAGGACAAATTCAACTTATTCACAATATTTAGTCTTAACCCGCTTGGAAAAAAAATCAATTTGAAAAAAAAAAGGCAATTCATTAATATACAGCCACTTTTCATAATTACAAAATTGTACTACAGTTAATAACACATACAAAACCTACGAGAAGCTTATGTGCATCATCCAGAAATCTTAAACAGCCCTGTGATTGAATTTCCGTCTTGTTGGAGCCAGATTGGCATATTGTACGTTGAACCAAATATCTTCAGTTATTACGTCAATCAATACATCACAGTGCCATCCAGCGGGTGCTCTATAAGTAGGAAACTGGTCAGTTTACGTAAAACAAATTCACTTATTAAATCAATAAAACACATCCATAACTCTAGTAAAAGTGTTGATTTACGCAACGACCATAAATAAAATTAATGCTACCAAAAGTTTATAATTGGACACAATAATAAGTAACACATATTTATACTTCACTGGCTAAAAGTAGAAGGGGACAAAACTTGTCTAGTTAATGAGTTAGATATTTTTTTATTGTGACTTGCTTGTATTTACTTTTAGTAAACCTGACTCCTGAGGTTATGGGTTCGAGTCCCGCCCAGAACAAATATTAATTTATCTAATGAGCATGAATATTTGTTGTGTAACTCAGAGTAAAATTAACAATGTCTGGGTGTTAAAACCCACCTGCCTAATTTGGGCTCAGATGGCAATATTTGAACATACTCCCAGGATATCATTACTATTTTATATTATATTTATGTATGTTAATAAGAACATGATTGCGAAAAATGTATGTGACCAATAACAAGACTTGTCATTCATTTGGGTGTCAATAGTTTAATCGGAACATCCAATATAACTCCTCGTTATAAAAATAACGTACTTGGCATTTTCCTCACGAGTACCTACTATTTTGTAAACAACTAAGCTAATCACCTCGGTTTATGATCAAAATAATACGTTTGAACTGTTCGTTAAAACAATCCATTACAACTCAGTAGATAGACGAGCTATTTACAACCGAAGGTGGCGGGACTCACAAATATTTATTTAAGCTCTCTCTAAGTTACCGCTATTTCACGCATCAAACTTTTCGTTGACGAAATTTATTCATGACGTGATCCCTTGTAAATACATTTGAGAGTTTACTGTCGTAATGAATTTGATATGGCTTATGAAAGCGGCCTTATCTTTTCTCATTCGCTAGTGTAACTGGCTGTTTTATGCGTCCCGTAAATAACCGTTTTTCCGACGTGACTATAATTACGCGATTTATCATTTCGAAATTTTATCATTGATTATTAAAATATGATTATGTCTGTGTAATACATTATTGACTAACAAAAATAATTGTAATACACATAAGAGATGTAATAAAATAAATCGTTGTTATATTTTTGGTTATAATGTATAATCAATTAAAATATCAACTATTTTGTAGCTGCTATGAGAGCATATGGTCCACTATTTTTGTTCTTTCTAGTTACATGCAAAAGGCCAATTACATGCAAAAGATTTGTTTATGAAGCACTAATAGCAGGACAGTTTTCCTTCTTAAGCAATAGCAAGCATATGTAACGCAATGTCTCGTCGTCATGGTTTCACTCCATTAACGTTTATGTCTACAAACTTGCCCCCAAGTCCCGGCCCACAAATTTTTTTCAGTTAACCTAAAGATTCAAATGGCACATTGTGACATTGCTGACCATAAATACTTAAGCTTCTAAATGTGCTTTATTATTAAATACTTTATATAAATTAACGTTAACATTACAAAAACTTAAATATATTAAATACTTATACGAATAATATTACATTACCACTTAAACGATCAACATACAATAATACCCAAAAGCCTGTAACATCTCGAATATGGAAATGGGAATTAAAGTGCCTAAGGGCTTTAAGCTTTAGAAACAAAGCTTTACAGAATCTAATTATTCATCTATTCTGTTCTATGCCCTAAACAAAGGTCAATATTCCACAATATTATATTAGGGCTGCGGAAGATAAGTCGACTATACATTTCTGCTGCATTACATCAATAAATTTACCAGTATGTTCTAAGACTACCGATTTATAAATTAACTCGAGCCAAGATGATAAAATTTAATAAACACAAATTATACATGCAGTCACGCCTCTTTCTCTTTGGGGTAGTCAGAGATTACGAATTTCCATTAGTTACGTTCGTCACAATTTTTTTTCGCCTATACTATTGTAATTAAAGCCATCACACGCTTGCAAATAAGAAGTACTCTTAAAATGGCCTCCCTTAATTACGTTTTCGATTTGATGAAAGTACGTAAGATTGTACCAATAACAGTAACCTTATAAAACTGTTTCGTGAAAAATGAGCTTATTTCGAGCTTCTAATAACTCGCTTATCATAGTATGAATATTGATTACATTTATAGGATGTTTTATCGAAACTTCCTGAAAAAGAATAATCGCCTAATAAATTCCAAAAAGGTATAAATAGTTATTACAGGGTTTTAACAAAGGCGAAAAATGATAAGCAAACATGTTCACTTTTGGAACTAATGATGCTATCAGAATTTCCTGTCCTACAGGTGAACTTTTGTGCAAAATTAGGACAATAAATTGAATTCTAAACCATCCGGTGGCTTGTCTCCTCGACTTGCAGATCTCAGCCTTTCCTTACCAGGGCGCATGCCGTTCAAATTGAAAATTCCGAGTGGCTAGCTATAGATTAGGTGTACGACTGAAATTGAACACTATATGAAAACATTTTATAACACTGTGTTCTTTTTAACACTGATAAAAGTTTTGGAACTGCTGTTAAATTGTAATTGCTGAAAATGACAAGTAAACTTATGTACCAAAAGAACTGTAAGTGAGCAGAATAAAATTCAGTGACCGTGTTTTTACGACAATATACAACATTTTCAAAACAACAATAATGATAATATAATATTTGGACACTGATCTATCTATAATAAATTTACCGTATAAAGTTAGCGGCAACCGTTCATTATTTCAGTATTAAATAAAACCGTTTAAAAAATTTTAATATGTTAGAGGAGATTTATTCACCAAGAACATGTCCTATCAAAATATCTCGGGCCACACGTTATGTCGACACATTCTTCTCCTAAATTGAAATTCTCGAACGCTCTGCCTCCGTAAGCGGGACGGGGTCAGGAGCCAAAAGACAAATAGAACGTTCGATTAATACTATTAAATATCTATTTTTCTCTTCCACCCTGTAAGAACTCTCTCGCTCACATTACAAAAATTAGAATAACGCCTACTACTAATCTATTTAAATAATGAACCAAAAGTACAGTTTCAATAATTTTAATAACCCAGATATTTGACAAAAGTGCATAGAACTGATACCAAGAAGCGCAAAAACTGTTACCAGTAACTTAAATAACTAACATAAAAAGATATGATAGGTATACATACAAATGTTGTAGGAATAAAATAAACGTAGCTGCAAAACAAAATCTATTCGGAGTATTTCAAATCGGTAGCAGTATCAAAACGCGAGCTAGACCGCTCAAAGGCGGCTCCCCAACTTCAAAGGATGCGTTCGTACGAAACGAGGCGTACGGTTCCCACACAGGCCGTGCACAAGTGTTTAAGATATCCGTCTATCGAGTACATTACACAAACTGCTACTCTTATCCACTCTAGTAAAGATGAGTTCTAAATATTGCGTACTACTATTACTGTTTGTTTTGAAATGAATTATGTATTGTTATAAGCGAGATACGTTTCCATATGTTTAGAAAAAGTTTCAATAGTCAACTTAAGCAGTCTTTATATATTCCTGTGGTAATGAGGATCTTCCTCAGAGAACTTTATTACAGCGGTAATAAGTTATTTATAACCATACTAGAACATACATATATAGCTCTATAACTATAATAGAACCTTTAGTTTTTACATGTAGAACCAAGCCTAATATAACAAAAAAGATCAGAATGATACTATTTTAGACAGTTTTTATTTCTGTACCAACATTTTGTTAAAGTTAAATTCATTGGGCTAAAACGTTTAAACTTGTATAGTACGATCAAAATGCGAACAAGAAAGTTCAAAGGCTACTCCTTCCTTGGTTTTCACGGGTACGTTCTTGAGAAATAAAGCTAACATTCTCCTACATAAATAAATAGGACATTTATTCTATCCTGAGCACTAGAGTAAAACTTGTACATTCAAATCAAAGAGCTTGTAATGACTTAAGCCCTAGTTAGTACATAGTACATTTCTAAATTTACATAAAATATCAATGTTATTACAATCTTTTCTTCATATTCAAACTTCGGCAAGTTTTCATTTATATAAAAGTAATTCTGTACATACTAATGTCAACGTTACTAAGGAAAACCTAAAGATAGCGGGTTTTGATGTACAAACGTACATTTAAAGTCATAGATTACGAAGGGCACTTATTAATGACTTCTAACTAACCTTGATCCGGCTTTACAAAATAATAAAATGAACAACTTTGTTATGTAATTTTTAAAGGGTATCGTTCAATATTACTTTCCTGGTACGGCTTGTAATAATCCCAGATTCGCATATTCTTTCAAAAGGTTAAACATTTTACCTAATAATTGTCTTTCAGCAGTTCTCAAGAGACAGACTTTTGGGGCTCTGCAGCGTATCATCCACAGGATTGAGTTTTCAAACTTTTATAGTTTCATTATAGTAGACTATTACGGAAGGAATTCTAAGCACAGAACACTGGCTAGTATAACCGTCTGAATTGTAATTACAGGGCGCCTGGATCTCTTAAAACTTATTTACCACCACCACCCCTGATACATAATCAACATCTTATTTGTAAAATTTAATTTCCTTAATGTTTCAATAACGTAAAAAAAAAAACAATACAAATGCTACTGAACTTGAAAATTAAGATGAAGCAATTATGTATTTAGTATAGTCATGCATTGTATTTCTGCTCATTAGGTTATATTTATTTAATTTACAACGACTGGGGGCTGACGATAAGCTGTGGAACGTGCGCGCCTCAGACTTCGTCGACTGAATAACAATGCACGCGGGCATCTAAAACGTTGCTTTTTGTACGAAAAATTATTCAAAACCCTCGCCCTCAATTGCAATTTACGACATATTGTTGCGTCATTTTAGACTTGAATTTTCTTCTATTTCCTTATGGGGACCGTGACTTGTAACGTAATTACACTAAAAAGAGGTCACTTAGAAGAAAAAGTAGCTTGTCGCAGACTTAGCAAAAAATGTACTAGAAAAGAGACAAGCTGAAGCGCACGCTGAGAAGTTGCCAACGTAATTTACTTCTTAATTCATAATGCACTTATATTTCCGACGCTTGAAAAAGTAATTTACCAGTTTAACGCGGCTACTGAAAGTGAATGACTAGGAAAGTATTTTGTGTAGTCTCTGAAAGTTCACAATCTACTCCTGCCATTTATGTAAATACATTTACTAATGTAAGCAGAATGCTTAAGCAAACAAAAATCCCTTTATTTGCATGATATATACACACACACATACACACACCCATAACACGATAAATATCACACGCAGCTTAAACATACGCAAGTTGAAACTTAGAATTAAGACATAGCATTAGTCATTGCTACTTCTGTGAACTTAATTACAAGATTTCATTTCATAATACGTGCAAGTATGTTTGCCTCTTCCATTCCCGAATACGGCAATGATAGAGTGCTGCTTAACGGCAGGTATAAGCGTAACAATGACACATCGGCCTATAAAAAAGAAATTTCTACGACATTCAGAATTGTTTCAATACATTTTATAATATTAAATGAATTTATATTAGGAATTCTCTCCTATTACAATTTATTCCGAAGCGAGGTTCGCTACAGTGGCTGGCTTTTAACAATATTACAGGCGGCATGAATAGAATATAAATAAAATAGTTGTGGATCACTTACAGTAATCATACGTATAAAATTCTAGATGTAACACGAATATCATTTTACTTTTTGCATTGATTGTGCGAGTCACTTCAAATATACAAAATAAAATGTCATTGCGTCCTCCTTTGCAGAGGGTACTGGACACACACATAAACACAAGACAATTCAACATACTCCAAAGCATTTACAGTGGCTGGTTTAAATTGGAGGCATCAGTTCAATTTTAGATTAAATTCTATTTATAGATGTACATATGCATATACACATATTTATAAATACATATTTTACTCTAGTACCTACAGGTGGCATTTGTATTCTAATTCTTCAATCTACATCAGTTCCAAGCACGAAGGACAGCGATCAATTAATCTCTGAAGAACGGAATACTTTGTTGGTAATAAAATAAAAATATGTAATAAATTTATATGAGTATTCCAACGTGACTAGTGGGTCTGGGTTGCGTTGCCTGGATGCTGAATAACTGATGATACCGCGGCGTATCGAAATATCACATCGTTTTCTCCTCTCAGCGGGAACTATTACTAGTGTTATATTTGAACTACATATACTATTATGGATTGTAAATCCGACTTAGTTGTTACATTTTCAGTTATTTAAACTTAGGAAAATATTAACGGTATATTATTAAAAATACTGTGCTTCTGATTTTCTTCATATTAACTTTAAATTAATGTTTATTGAATTGAATGAATGATAAAATATGTAAAGCGCTAAAGCGGGTTAGTTATAAAGAGCTCGATAACCATTAAAATCTAAATCTGTCGAATAGATACAAATTTAGATATCCTCCAATACCTTGCCTCACATCAAACATACTTCGTATGTAGTAGGTACTATTAATGTAATGTAAAATGCGTTTAAACGTATAGTCATAGTTCCAGTTAAGTCAAGATGGGTTCGCAAAGTGCTCGATAACCGACGAGACCGCGGCCTATCGCTGTTTGATAGCGGCACTTTGCCCAACTCACCATCTGACGCCATTAGCTCGGGAATATTGAAAAAGTAAGCGCTACACCGATCCACGCAGACCACATGTGTGATAGACCTTTCGCGGTCAGAAATATTACATTAAAGGCTCGATCACGGATTTATTATTGAATTAAGGTTCACTTGGAATTTTATGCATTTAGTAGTGGTGGAGATATTTTAAACACGATCGCCAACATTAGTGTAATAGAAGTCTGTTTAAAGTTTCATTGTTTTATTTTATTTATCACAAATTTATTGTTTGGTTTATCTTTACATATAATTGTTTTATAATGTATATAATGGCCAATGCTAGATTATTATTTACACATTGAGGATCTACGATGAAAGCGCCGCGAATCTTAAATATACATATTTCTTGTGTGCGTGTGTATGTCACTAAATTCCTAATAAACGACTGGACCGAGTTTGATGAATTTTTTTATGCGTGTTCAAGGGGACTTGAGAATGGTTTGGATTCACAATTTGGTCCACCGTAAAAAAAAATTAAATTACTTTTTAAGTATTTGTTGATTTTAGAATATTTCGCATTGTTTCGCGTCGCAGTGTCAAATATGAATTATCTTTCAAACATAATATGACAGACGTCCCGTCAGATAAGATTAAAATCAGTTCAGATTGGTGTAACTAAACTATTTATTTATTGTGAGGCTGTTAGAAGTTCGCTGGGACAGCTTGTATATTAATTAGTTCATTATTCAAGGGTCTTCACGGTTCAGAGTTCATTCCGTGAAATCATTACAGAGCGCATTAACATTTACAGTCTTATTCTTAATGGGTCGACTAATTAGTAATGTTAACAGTACGTATTATGGAATACCGGCAACTGTCATCTAGTATTGGTTAATGTGTCCATTTTACTGTCATCAGTTTAAATTGTTTCAACAAAAATAACGCCATATCTCAAGATTTAATCCAATTAAGAACAACAAAACTATAGTTGGTTGCAATAAGATTTCTGGATCACGTACTTAAGCTGCAACACCCGCTCCGGCCCTCAAACACGTGCTCAGCAACTAATAACTAAGATTTGTTTTATTACATTTCTTTATTATTTCGTTACTTCACATAGACAAAGCGAAACAAGTTATCAGTTATACATAAGTGCTAGAAGTAAAGTTGTGATACACGTAGCAAAAATGAAATACAATTTGTACCCCTGTAAGGGTTTGTGATGATTTATTTATGTGCATAGTATATACCTAACTATATTATTTGTTAGGTTACTCTCGATACACATGTCGCTTAAAACTATCCCACGTAATAATGTTAAAGTAAGTAATTTATTTCATATGTAACTGTTAATGAAATTTATGAACATCTTTTTATACCATTAGAAGATCTTCAAGCTCCATAAAAAGCCCAATTCATTAAGTCGTATGTGCAGAGCAAAAACGTTTCATACAGATCAATGTTGAGAGTAACTTCCTCTTGTTATGGTTTCATTACTTTTTAATGAAGGTCATTACTGTCGAGTACTACCACTTTTGTTTTTCCACATTATCTCGCAACAACAGTATCGACTACCCGTTTTGGTAGCCATCATATACAACACTTCAATGTTTTGGTTTGACTAACTACTTATTGTGTATAAACGAGGGGGTTTCAAGTATGACCAACTAAACCATTTATAGTTTTTACTTGGCTTGCTTTAATTGTTATCCGTTCTGTCTTTAAGTTAGAGTTACTTTTATTTACGTGGCGCAGGTAATTCGTTTACCCGTGAGAATAGTTTCAACACGTGCACGTCTAGACGAATTGACTGTAATGGACTTTGTGCCCGCACGAGTGTGGCTCGCCGTTTCCGTGTGTTTACCTAAAGGAGGTATTTGTTTTGTGGGGCGGTTAGGTGGAACACAGTTTTATTATACTTAGCGGCTTGTCTCGCAAGGCATTTTGTTTTTATGTCAATCTCGGAGCAGTGAGTTTTTATTTCTAATTTATAATATACATACATATGTATGTATGTATGTGTGTATATTATGAATTAGTGTTGTATATTCCGCCGGATAAATAAATGACAATTAAGCGAAGATCACGTTTAAATCTCAATTAGTTTTTTCTGTGTGAAAACATGGAATGAATTATGAAAATTACATAAAAGTTTATAGTGAAATAAATTGATTCCTACTTGTAATTGAAAATAAAGCTGACATTTTTGTGTCACACAATAAACATCGCCAACATTCTAAGACGACTTTTGTGAAATTTCGTCCGTTACAGACACCAGACATTTTGAAAAAGTATCGGAATTTTAGATAATTAAAATGTTAAGACATAAACATTAAAACAAATTATAATCAATTTAAAATTATTAAAAAGAGACTAAGTACGTAAATTTTAATCGCCAGCAATCCAAAATAACATAGAATTGTCCACATCTCAAAATCCAGCAGACGACAACCTCAGCAATTAAGTCAGTCGAAATATTTAATGAACAGTGCTAGTTCCGCGGCGGAAATGACACTTAATCGGCTTAACTTCGCCTCAAAACTTGCCCCAAGCCACCCCCTCCTCTACTTACCCATCTGCCCCCACCGCGCACCCTTCACCCACGGATACGCTGCATCAAAGAAGTTGGAGAATGTGCAATTATGAGATTGTTTTAATTTAGAAACAATGTTGTCGAAGAATTTCCTTACTTCGACTCAGCTCTGTAAGCCCAAACCAGAATTCTTGGTTTGTACAACATTGTTTCGCGGTTATTACTCGTTTTGCCGATCTACCTATTTATTTTTGTATACTCGTTTCCGAAGTACTTTTTGCGAGTTTGCTGGATCTTTGCAGGTTGAATACTACTTGTATTCGTATTGAAGTTGGTACAACATACAAAAGTGTTTACTATATAAAACTGCTATCATGTCCATTTTCTTATAAACATTCTTCAAAATTGTTTTAAATGGTTTTGTTTACATATTATAAAGCTTAGAGTTTTTACAATTTTGTTTTATTTGATTAGAAAACTAGAATTCATTCAAGTATTATTACATGCATATGACGTAGATATTTCTTACAACTTACAGTGCATAAATTTTGTAACGTACATCCCCTAAATTGTTGATTTGTTTTTAATTTTTCTGTTTTTAAATATTTAAACAGTCTTAAATAATAAATTACATTCAAGATTACAAAATTCTACCCGCACAGAAATGAAAAATAGTGCTACTATTTCGTCAAAAATGTTTGCTATAAAGTGAATTGCATCATTGACAATAATCAGATTGGAATACCTAGTAAAGCTGGCCGTCTAAAATAAAAGTTTCCAATAACATTTAACTAGTTGGGACAAATAAACGACAAGTGTGGCTCCAGCGGACGTCGTAATTCATAACGGAACGGCGTCAAGCAACTTTTAACAAGTATTGTTTTTCGTCCTTCATTTGTCGTACACTAAAAGTTACTAAAAATTACATGTTTGTTTGAAAAATAGTAACTTAAACTTCACATGCAGGTTTATAATAAAATAATTTTAAAATTTTTGTAACAAGCTAAAATTTAAAAAGACACTAAATGGAGGAAAAGTTATCTTAATACTATTGACTTTTCCTGAGTGTTATAATTTCATTTTTGTCTATCCTAAATAGTATAGCGCCTCCCGCGCCAACAACCATACGACCACTGATCAGGTCTTTTCACGTATTTGACTGAACAATTTAAAGCTGTTTTGCTCTAAACCGAGTATTACTATTATAACTTTTATCCAATTCATCAATATCTCAATATAGTCAAGGAAAATATATGAATGTTATCTATGTACAGAACTTTTCTCCTTCCTTTTAATGCCTTTAAATAGAAGTAACGTTAAAATATTACATTAAATCTTGTTTCTGTTAAGATAAATCACGTGTACCTATTTGTAATTTTAGCAAATCGCTTCCCTTTTGTCGAACTCTTAATAAGTCATAATTTTACATTAAAAATATGATAACGTAGTGCGTTGGAGAATCATGCGCTTAAGTCAACTTGAACAACAATAAGCGGACCCGAACACTTCGTAAAGTTTGTGAATCCGAAATAAAGTTTTCACCAACACTTAAGTAGTTCAGACAAACAGATCTCTAGTGCGATTTCAAAAGCCGCTCTCTTGAATACAGGATTATGACAAACAAGTTTGATCTAATATTTCTCATCTGTTCCCATTTTAATGACCAATTAAATGACCCTCACACACCGGTAGGCGTAGGTTTAATAAGTACTGTCAAGCTTAAACAAAAAACCGATACGACTGCACCTGTTACACGTATTACAGAAATTGCGCCGTCTTATCTACGTATATAATAGATATAGGTACGTAAACAAACTTACACCACTTTTAGCCTGAGATAAAGTACCTATCTATTTAATACTATACATATTATGAGGCTACAATTTGTTTAGTAGGTTGGCGCTAGAGTTCAATAACAAAACTTTAACGTCCCGTAAAGTTGTAAGACCAAAATAAAGTTTCCGCCAACATTTAACTAGTTGTGGCAAGCAGGACTCGAGTCGCGTTCTAGTGGCAGCTCTCTTGAGAATGGAACGACCTTAAACAAGTAAACGAATATGTCCTTCAGTTGATCTATGAAAGTAGAAGAGCAATTAAATTTGTTTACTCTTTATATACAAAGTCACATTAGTATGAACTTAACATAATATAATATTCATCAAATATGATTATGAATCTTTAATATGTATACAGCCTTATCAACTTTTAACTTTTAACAATAATAAAAGGACTTCTAGGTTTCCTAAATTCACTAAACTTCCAGTTGCGAGAAATTGTGTTTCGACCAACATTTAAACCATTTTCGACGAACAAATCTGGAGATCACTTTAGTTTGTTTATTCAGCACCGTGATGCAGGACTGTCATCATATGTATAAACAAATCAGTATGTCCTTTTACGTCCTTTTTATAGGCACAAGTATCATCCGGAAGTGGCAGGAGACTTGGAACAAACTTCATCACTCGGCTTTAGTGCTAATGAGCGAAGACTTTTAAGTTAGTATTATAAGTTGGTACCTCGTATAGCTCCAGCCCACTTTTCACGATAAGACACACTTTTTATTGTGAAACAAAGGGCAGACAATACGTATTGGCATTTACACTATTGACAATTAAAAACATAATGTTCCCCATGAGCACGAAAAGTGGACTTTGCTAAGCCGCGTAACTCCAACTAGAACATTGTTGTTGGTATATTTTAATATCATATTTTCCTTCCCCACAAATAACATGTCATTTATTACAAACTGTCGTAACATTCAGTTTATTATTCTTAAATTAAAGGATACACGGAAAATAAGAAACGTAAGTGCTAAGTGCTCATACTTCAAAACCGTATTATGTTGTTAACATCACTGGCGTGCATCCAAAAAGGTTTTGCCAATGCAAAGGCGTTATCATATAGTTGCTTTATTATACAATGCAGTTTTATTTGTAAGCACAGTATAAAATATAAACATATTATATAATTGATGAAGTAATGTTAGAACATGTCGCAAGAACTTAAGAACATTAGAGTTCTCCATAGGGTTCCTTAAGATGTGTGAAGTCTGCAAAACACTTGACGAGCATGGTGGTAAAAAAATCTCCCAATTATTATCAAAAGAGACCCGCATATATGTGGAACAAATAATAGG
Source organism: Agara michaeli (assembly GCA_018245675.1). Classification (NCBI taxonomy): domain Eukaryota; kingdom Metazoa; phylum Arthropoda; class Insecta; order Lepidoptera; family Hesperiidae; genus Agara; species Agara michaeli. The sequence goes on from DWDX01000295.1 coordinate 27,522, forward strand.
GATTGCAAAAAAATATCCAAAAGGGTATTTGGCACAATTTTGTTTAATACTTGATACATGAAACGGAAAAAAAATTACATATGGCTTCACGGGAATATGTTAGGTTGAGTGCTAAAAATGACTAAAAAAGGATATTTATTTTTCATTGCGTCCTCACGAACTATACAATGATTTACCGAAGCCCATCTATTCCCACTGAAACTACAATAGGGCATAATTCACTCTGCTTTCCGATTCCCAACGAGAGGCCTAACGGAATACACAAACCATATTTGAATTAAATAGTAGCTTAAAACTGCCGTGTCTGAAAGTTTACCATCGTGCCGTGAATTGGAACATTTATTTTATTATTTACGTAAAGAATTATGGCTGCTAATATAGAAATTATTAATATTCGCCGATAGCCCAGTCACGATTACGGATTGGATTGCAGATGACTTGAAAATTACGTACCTTTAGGCTTGATGACTCTTAGATGAGCATGAGACACTATTTCAAGAGCGCTTCAGTCCTTGAGAAGGTTTTTTAAACAGTGAATTCAAAATAAATCGCCTCGCATATTAAAATCCCCCCACGGACAGCCCAGCCACAACCCTATAACCAATACACTCAATGTTTTTGTTTTTAATAGAACCGAAGATAAGTGTGTCGTGGCAGAGTTAGTCACTTGTGTTTTTTTATGTCGGAGTAGTCTAGTGTTCACTAGCCGCGGAGACATTTTAGGTAGGTATGTTATGTTCACTATTAAATAACTATCATTATTTATAACTCACACTTTTTCACATTATGTATATTACTTTCCTGTCATAGATATTCGATAAAAAGGCACAATTGTCATTCAAATTGACATCGTCTATTTTACGTGGACCCCAGATAGTATATAGCTTTCCTCAAATCATTAGACTATCAAATGAAAAAACAATTTTTAGATTTCTACTGACAGGTCAATAGGGGTGTACTACACTCCTCTGCCTACCCCTTAAGGGGATTACAGATGTGATGTTACATTTTTTTTTACGTCAAGGAATAGAGCGTTCAAACGAAAATCAAACTCTTCAGCTTAATTATATTACTAGAGATGAAAAAACAAGATACATCTCAAGATCTACGTGATCACGGTTAAAGAGAACACAATTACACAACGTCAATTGGGTTTTGATTAATAATTCTAACTCTCCAAATACAGCTTGTACATTGTACATTCGTTTGATCTGAACATTCGCTATTTACTAGTAAGTCTAGAATTGCGGAACTCGGTGGAAACGTAACATCATTAATGCAGTATACATCCAACTTAAAGATGCACGTCACCGAGCACCAGCTGATCGATACTTAAATCTACATTTTCAGTGGACATTGAGAGTCGGATCGCGCTACACAAACGTCATCTATTTACCGCTTGGACGTTCGACCTGAACATTTGCTATTCACCCAGGACTCTGGAGTCATGGCTCTCAATGAAAATGTATACACGGAATGTAAAGCGACTTCAGCGATCTAACGATCAGATTCAAAGGAAAGTTACTTTTGGCGACTCGCTGTAGCAAAGCAAGTCGCGAGTTTAGAAATTATTTGGAAAGTTAGATATGTGAGACGTATTTAGGTCTTTGGTATTTACACGCGCGATTTGAAATTTCACGAATACAGTTTGAATATTTGCGGAAATTAAAGTTTCTTCAATTAATTCAAAAATATCTTATAGTCAATTTACATTCATTAATAATGATTGTTTTATTTCATTGATACGGATTTATAAACGTGGTCCGTATCCAATATTTTCACAAATGTAGCGCACAAATAACTGTGCTCGGTGAAAGTTAAAATTTCAAAGGCCAAATATTAACATGGTAGAAATAAGCACTGACATTTCGGACGCAATATAGAATACGTTCGCGCGTACATACCTATTGGCTAAATTTTAGCGTGTCGACATTTGCTCTTGTGTTTCAATTGACCCATTTGGGTCACCACACGGCGCCGCCGTACAAACGTCGAGGACTGTGGACTTGTATTTAGGCTTTTTACGGAGTTTTGTTGGCTGCTGTCGTCTATTTCGAGAGGATAACTCGATTCTCTTTATACAAAGATCCTTAAGTTCAGCTAGAATAGAATTTCGTATTACGATTATATTTATTGTTCAAAATTTCATCTTTGTATCATTTAATTAACATTTAATTAAAATAGGTTTTTGTGTTTGTGAATATGTTATTATAAGCCCCACCTATATCGCCCAGTGTTCTCCCTAAGGTACGTCGAAACCTGCAAAATGTTTATGTTTAAAAAAAATACTAAGGTACATATATTCTTACACCAGATGCTATAGATCTGATTTGCCTATAATGGTATTGATGACCGGAAACAAAACAATGTAGCTTATACCGCATGTGTTACAAATAATTCCACATTGCGGTTACGGCTATAAAAGCAAACATTCACGAACTTCCATCGGGAATTTGGGATCTTCAATTTGTATTATTATCTAGTAGGATATAGCCATTTGAATAATGTTCTCGCTCGTTTGCTTTTCTTCGTTCTTTATCCATACTAATATTATAAAAGCGAAAGTAACTCTGTCTGTCTGTCTGTCTGTCTGTGGCATCATCACGGTCAA
>DWDX01000296.1:0-30117 GCA_018245675.1 Agara michaeli
TTACCAGATTTTGTTATTTTACGTGGATGTATATTAATGTTTGTAGTAAAAAGCAAGTCTTTCGTATTCCCAGATCCCCAGCCGGTGTTTACGACATCGCGGTTTGGCAAGCCAGTGATCCAGATAGGGCAGTACAGGTTTAATAAATGGAGCGGGAGTAAAGGCCCTCGCGGCCGTTGGGTGTGCGTCAAGGCCTGCTACGGTTGTCGAGCCACTATCATCACCATGGAAGACGAGATTGTCAAGTTCGTTCATGATCATAATCACTGATTTGTCGAAGCTGGTTTCGAATCTAGCCCTTCAAGCTAGGTTTTTAGTATTCGCGCGACAGATCTGTCCTAAAACAACAATAAATGGTACCCTATTTTGTGTAAGACATTTTGTTTAATTTTTTAAGGTGTATTGAAGTCTGAGTGAAACAATTGCCTAAATAAAATCGTTTGATAACAACTAACTAGTGTTTATATTTACATATGGGTACTTATTCAACCCCGATATTTTAATAAGTCAAATTAATATTTTGGAGCACAAAGATTGTTGTGTTTAAAGTTTTGCAAAGTGGTACACGAAAAAAGGTAAAAATCGTTGCTTTTTCATAGTATGCAAAGAGCAAAATCTTTTTTTGTTTTATTATTTTATTTTTTATCTAGACTCGGTTCCGGTATTCACGACTACGCGTTATGGAATGCCCGCCATCCAGATGGGGAAGTACCGGTACAATAAGTGGAGCGGTTGCAAGGGGCCCCGCGCTCGCTGGGTGTGCACCAGGCGAGGGAAACAGTGCCGCGCTACCGTCATCACCCTCAATGACGAAATCATGCAATTCTGTCATGATCACAATCATTGACGCACCAACAATAAAACTTTGACGTATCCTACTTACAGTGTATAATGCCATATATATTAAGTTGACGCCTTAAAAACATTCTGCGTCCACCATATTTATATTGTTAGTATATCGTTAAAACTCTTGTTTTTTTGTGGAGATATCTTTATATATAATAAAATATGTAACTTTTATTATTTTGCTCAACGACTCATTCTTTTCTAGTGGCTATTTTAATTTATCTTTGTCTGTTTCCTATCACATTACGTTTGAAGTCGGTGCTATAGATTGTTGGCTTTTGTGCCCCATCTGTTCATGGGCAAAACCCTATAATATCATTGTTACTGTCAAATGTTTCAAAAAAATAAACAATTGTCTTATAATGGTATTGTTTCATTATATAACATCAATTATGCCTTAACTAGTTAAACAGATGAGTTTAGTAAATCGATCAAATGGGGATCCAGGTCAATGTGGTCTTTTATAAAGGATAGGCGAGGATCTTGAGTAAAGTTGTGGACTTAACTCCGAAGTAGTTGAGTATTTAAACTCTGCCATTCGTAGCGGACTAAAATAATGAGACGGTGGTAACTTGGCAGCAATTTCGCGTGCTAGACTGCTTGGTTGGCTCGCTGGTTAGCATGCTTGTCTAATGACTCAATTGACCCAGGCAGGTATTCTGTCATTGGCATTCGAATCAGGAGCGACAAAGCAAAACGCTGCGTGCTTGTCAAAAGATCTATTTGAGGTCTGATGTTGCAATGAATGTGTATCTAATATATAAATTGCAATAGTAATAAATTTTAAAAGTATCAAAGTTTTTATTGATTGTTAATCTGGAAGTATTCAGCTCGAAAACCCACCCAGAAAATATTAATTATTCGTGTTTTTATTTTTCTTCAGGTGCACGATTTATATTATCGCGAAAAGGTAACCCAGTTATACAAATCGGTAGAAACAAATTTAGGAAGTGGAGGAGTACTGGACTTAAGGCGCGGTGGACATGTATCAAAGAAAGGCACGGGTGCCGAGCAAAATTGTGGACTTTTGACACTGACATTATTAAAACCGTTGGTGAACACAACCATTGATGAAAATACATTTATTTATTTTTGAGAGAACTACAGCGGAAATGTGTACAGACTGTTAAGTGGGCTTAATCACGTTTAAACAAATGTCTTGACGGTTAGTACACAGCCGCGTTCCAGCTGCAAATAGAGGCATTAATTTTTTCATCATCGTTATACCGCGAACATGTGACTAGCTTTGTACTTACTGTTGCTTTTAATTGGATAATTGGATGCTTGCTATTATATGTGAGACTAATATAAAAATAATTTATTAAATGTCGGTTCTGTACTTTGATTCAGTCGTATTATTTTTGCATCTTTTAAATAATATCTTACTTTCGCATTCCTCATATATCTTACGAAACAGAAGATACGATGTTGATTTAATACATTTACTTATTAAGTCATCTTTTTTCGCTATTTTAATACGTTATGAAATAAGTAGAGTTCGTAGCGCGAAGTTTGAAGGAGTTGTTACTATTAACTCCGCCTACAAGCTAAATCTCGTGAATGCTGGCTTTTACATAGAATTAAGAAAGTTATTTATATGCTAAAAGATAAGATGAAGAAAATTTCTTAACAAAATTAGTAAAATAAGTTGTGCCAGACTTAATTATGAAAATTGTATTTGATCTGCTCGAACTTAAATATCACAGATATGTTTTTAATATTATTTTCTAACTTGGATTTGTAAATAAGCAAATGACCAAGGACAGAGATATTTGCTTTATGTTTTGTTAACATTTCATTTTCAGAACCGAGGTTTATATTGTCCCGAATGGGTAATCCGGTTATACAAATTGGTACTAACAGGTTTCGGAAATGGGGGAGCAAGGGCCCGAAGACGCGTTGGACTTGCATCAAGGACGGTCAAGGATGTCGCGCGAAGCTATGGACCATTGAGTCCGAAATTGTCAAATGTTTCGATGAACATAACCACAATTAAATGTAAATTACTCTTAATAAATATGATGTTTTATGAATAATTGTATTGATTACATTTTGTAGACCAACCACATCATCGATTACCACAAGGTGAGAATGCGATCAAATGCTAGCTTGTACAGTATTTAAAAAAAAGTTGGTCACAGAAGTTTTCATAGCTTTACGAGTAGACTGATTAAAATAATTTACTTAGCTATAATATACACATAAGGTCAAATATTTCTGAAGTTTAAAAAAAAGTGTTGGGTGATATAGGCATGAATATGATGTATTTATTTTACAGAAGTGCAATTCACTATATCTAGGAGAGGTAACCCGGTCATCCAGATTGGCACAAGAAGATTTAAGAAGTGTGAAATGAATAGTCCGAAAACTAGATGGAGGTGTGTAAATAGTAGTCGAGTTCTAGGCTGCCGAGCGAAGCTTTGGACGATTGACGAACAAATCGTCAAATATGAAGATAATCATAACCATGGCTAATGTTGTGGATCTTCTTAAATCTATATTTAATAATATAAAGAGGAAAGATTTGTGCGTGTGTGTATGTGTGTATGTAACGAATAGGCTCAAAAGCTACTGGACCGATTTCAAAAATTCTTTCACCATTTGAATTCGACATTATCATTGATCAACATAGGCTATATTAATTACAGGAAAAACTAAGGATCCTCACTAAAACGACAATAATGTAACTCAAGGTGGAAAAAAAATGCCATAAAATGTCTTTCATCGCATACGCTGCGAAAACGATTGAAGATAGAACAAAAAAATGTTCTACAATATTAAAGAACATTTTAATATCTACAAAAAATGTCGCAATAGCATATGTCTAACTATTGTAGGTATGACACTATAACTACTTCTTAACATTTTAAAAGTTGATAGAAATTCCGACCAAAATCAGACCAAGTTATCCGCACCTTTCCATTAATCCTTATCCAAATAAATAATTTCCTAAGCAAGACTGTTTCAATACCTGTAATTTGCTTTTTAGTATGTTTAAATCGTACATTCTGTTCAAAAGATATTACGAATTTAAAACGTTGAAGAGTTAAAAAATTAAAGCCACCGCGCTGCCGCTGATATATCATGGAGTGTTACGGGAATTTTACATATATGACATTAAGTTATAGTACCATTAACTTAATTGAACCATGGCAACGCGTAGTCCGGTCTGCTATAATTTATATGGCAGAACAACGTTTGCCGATTCAGCTAGTAGTTAATATGAGCGTAAAGGGTCTTGGCGCGAAGCTAGATAATAAATAATGCGTAAAGGTTAGACTGGTAGAGAATGCCGACAGGCATGAAGTCCGCCCATTGTACAAACAATAAATGGTAAATAAATAAATGCTTTGTTTTTTGTTGCTTTGTTCTATGTTGAAAATGTGATTTTAATAATTCTAGTCCACGCTATGTACAAAGTACTCAAAGCCTTCATGTAGGCATTTCTTTTTAAAATAGAACCGTTTTGTTTTTCTTTAGTATTGCGTTTTGTATTAGGTTGTATAATTATTGCGATTGTAACTAAGTGTAATATTTTAACATACGTGCCTATATCAAATACATATGAATAAAATTACAATCGGTGTCTGTGACTCCTCTATTTTTTTGATTTTAAGAATATTTACGTGTAGGTTAGAGCAATAAGGCGATTGAAATATTACGTGACGCGGTTGTTATCGTTATTCAAGTATTCAGGTATTTCAAAGTTAAACTTCGTCAGTGGCAGTTTGGAAACATCCTATTGATGCCTTGGTCATTATCGCGTATCTCCATCAATTCGTACTGGAGCTGCCTGATGGAAGAAAAGTTAATTTTCATACTTTTCAGGACCGCGATTCATGATGTCCAGGCGAGGGAATCCAGTTATACAATTAGGAAACAATAGGTTTCGAAAGTGTAAAATGAATGGATGTAAAATAAGGTGGCGATGTAATAAAAGTGCTCAAGGTTGTCGAGCTAAGCTTTGGACGATCGAGGAGGAATTGGTGAAATGTGAAGACGTGCACAATCATGAATGACGTTTAAAATTTGAAGCATGTATTATTGTAATGTGTATTTTTGTTACAGTTAAGTTTGGACGTTATATTAAAGCGCTTCTGTAAAATGACCGTTACCAGAGGCTTTCGTGGATGGTTGTGCTTTTGTGTAAACAGTTCATTGAACTCCGTTGTCGGTAATGACATTTGTTGGTTACCGTATGTTTACGTATTGGTTTGGTGAAGAAACCGTTATGGTATTTGGGTGTTGGATGGTTACCTAATGAAATGTTTTGTTTTGTTATGTTTTTTATAGAATTATTGATACTAGTGCTCGCCTAGGGGTCGAAAATCGACCGTAGTTAAATTAAAACAATTTTTAAATTTGAAAACATTCTCTACAATGTTTTCTGTGTATACATTTTCGGGTTATTGAAAAAACACGAACAGTACAATAAATGAGGTTTAATTTAATTAATTATACTTAAAACCATTCTTTGACATTTCATCTGACTTTTTTTTAACATTGGGAATCAGAATGTAAACAATGAACGATGAAACAATTTTATTGTATTTTTACGTGCGTGCGTGTAAAAACGCATTGAAGTGTGTGTAATGTTTTATTTATTCATTTAATGTACTTTATAAGCATTATTATTGAAAAATATTACCGTTCTGCACTTCTTCTACACATAAACTATAAGTGTGCCAAATTTCATACTCTTCCGCCACGCAGTTTTCGTAAAAAGGGGTCCCAACTTTTTGCTTCAATAGATAACTCTATCAAGTTTTCATAATTTGTCTTACATAATAGGTAAGATCTGCTTATAATTAATGATTGTTTTATTAAGATAAATTGATGATTATTCAATAGAGATTTGTTAAACTTTCTTCGTTTATCTGTAGTCCTTCTGATATTGTAATTAAAGTTATTATTGAAAGGTTTTGGCTTTCATTACAATAAGGTTTTAGTAGTGATGATTACTGTATTACGTATTGCATAATTTTAACGTTAAACTCAATATCGTTACGTTCTTTAATACCTATATGCAAATTTCGAAATATAGGGTTTGTTACGAATTAACAAACAAAGTTAAATGATTTCGTCTTCTGTTATTTGGTTCTAAGGGTATTGGTAGCATACTTCAGCGAGACAAAATGCTGATTTGTATATCAATTTAATTAAGTCTCGAGTTTGGTAAACATTTAAAAAACTATATGATTTTCAGAACCGATCTTCCTACTATCCAGAAATGGAAATCCAGTAATTCAAATAGGGAACTACAGGTTCAGGAAGTGGAGCGGCAGCAAAGGTCCTAAGGCTAGATGGATATGTAACAAGGACTCAATGGGGTGCAGGGCAAAGATATGGACCATAGATGAGGAAATTGTCAAGTTCGATTACGAACATAATCACGAATAAGATCGGCTATCAAACTTACTCGACGCATTTGAATGATGAATGTAGTTTTGTTGTGAGTCTCGGCGTCTATCTTTATGCCTTTGTGTGTTTTCATGGTAATACAGCAAATTCTTAGATAGAGGATAAGGCCGCGAACAGTTGAAATGATTATTAATAGATAGTTAAATGTCATTGTCAAGTTTATTATATAGATAATGTTTTTTATTATTGCTAATAAAAGGGTAACTCGGGTGTTTTGTTATTTTATTTGGCATAAAATGAATAAAGATGATTTTTTACAGTTATTTTAAAAACCTTTATAAAAATAATTCAGGAGATGTCCCATGTAAAATATTAATGCGAGAAATTGATTCATGGACAGAAAATTTGATATGGCGATAGACATTGAATACTGAAATATGTTCCTAGTTTGTGGTAGGAATACATATATATATATTTCCATATTAAAAAAAAAAATATTCTATATAATCATATGTATTTCTAATAACTTTCTATATTGGTATTATAAATCTTAGACGTCATTCGTTTTAATATAAAATTTATAGGTACATAGGTAAATATATAGGTAAATTAATAACATAAAAGCTAACCGTAAATATTTACGAATAAAATAATAAAAAGGAAATCAGTCAAAATATCACAAGAAACGTATAAAATGCATTTATTCGTTTATTAAACAACTGAGCGGTAAGTCTTTTCATCAGCTCTTTTGATATGTATTAAATTTCTTTGACGTGTTGCATAATGAAATTATGATGCAGAATAACATTTGCATCACGTGTTAGTCACAATGTGTGTATGTCGATAGCATGTTAGTATTCGATTTTGCAAGCAACGATCATGATTTTCCAGAGCCGATTTACTCAATGTCCCGACAGGGGACCCCCGTGCTTCAGCTAGGCGAGTACCGGTTCAACCGAGGCACGAATTTGGGGCCCCGCGTGCGCTGGGCGTGCGTAAAGAGGACTTCGCTCAGGTGCACTGCTGCCATCACCACGTACCATGACGTCATCATCAGTCAAAAACCTCACAACCATTAACCGTACGAACGGTAACCTCGAACTCACAGTCCTAAATGGCAAGCGGTGATGTCTATAAATCTATGAGCATTTTAGCTTGGGTAAGTCAAATAATGGCTGATTAAAATAGAGATCGAATGACAACACTCGTCCTACTGCTAATGTCAATTCGCTTAGTTTCGAAATAGGTGTCCTATATGTTACATAGAATTTTTTTGAACGACATAATAATAACTGTAATGCTTTTGTTAATGACGTGAAACAATTGACTGCAATTCTTGGTGGCATTTTGAATATAGAATTCTTATACACATGTATCTATCGCTTTAAAACTATGATACTAGAAATAAAGTTAAATACAGTTAATTCATTCTTTTTTTCTTACCTTTAACTTCTCGCCTTGGTCAGTTTTAGTTATGGCTAAAACATCCATAGATGGTGTTGTAACAATAGTAGCGTCTTTAGCTAATTCACACGCAACCATCTGATTCTAATCGAAACGGAGCTCGTCGTAAGTCATAACCGCCGGCTAATAATTTCACCTCAAGACATAGATCAAACACTTGTACACATCATACAAATATTTGCTATGATCTGAACAGGCTTACAAACGCCGCTTAGCTTACTACATATTAAGTTTAGGTTTGCTAACCACTAGAACAACAGAATTGTAAGATGTTTAACTTAATGGTTATTTGTTTATTCACTCATTGTTTTGTCGAGTTATTGTCCCGACCAGTCATCTCTAGGTAAGTACGCTAATACATACATATGTACATATATATGTAAGTGAATGTAAAAATATATATAAGTTGGAAATCGCAAAGTAATACATTAGTAAACACAATGTTTGATGTCATCGCTTATTGGCAGTATTGAAGTTCTTCAAGTCGCAGCGAGGGCAGATGATGGTCCGGCTGGGCCGGAGAAATTATTATAAGTACACGAGACGTAAGGGACCCCTTGTGAGGTGGGTCTACTGCAGACGCGAGATTAAGTGCCCCGGAGCCATCGTCACCTTCAACGAGGATATCGTTTACCGGATATCACATAACCACGAGTGAACCTTATGACCATACTCGTATTAAAAACGTTTAATATTATGGAAGGAATCTTATTATTATTTTTGTATCTATTCAAATGCGGACGCCTGTATTCTTTATTTTAATACTCAATGTAAGCATGTTTTATATACGTTTCTTAAGGACAGGTAAATTACCATTGGACTGGTTGGCGTATTGCCATGTCTAAAAATTTGGCTTTGAATAGTGCCAGAACGCCATTTCAACAAATTCAGTGCTTGGATTATTGTGTTCTTGTTTCAAAACAAAGGTAGGCCGACAGCCGAAGTAACGTTGCTCCTGAATTTAGTAAACGCATGTAACAAGCAGGGTATCGGGGAGTGATCGCAGGGTAGAGTTACAGTTCTGTATGAAGTATCGACGTCTATAGGACGCAGATATATTAAAACGAAAGGTCCCCATATTCTCATTTGTCCCTATTATACAAAGTAGAACCTCTAAAACACCTGTAAATATTATTTTAGCAGTGCGTATATTGTTCTGCTATACATATGTATGTAAATAAATTGTTCCAGGGGCAGTGTTCCTTCAGACTCGTCGCGGAAGACCCGTTATACAAATTGGTTGCTATCGTTTTAACCTTTGGAGCGGCAGCCGAGGGCCGAGGGCCAGGTGGATATGCACGAAGGTCCACAATGGATGTTCGGCCACTTTGATCACCTTGAACAATGATATCGTGAAGCAGAAGCCACACAATCACTGACATTTGTTATATAACTATTGTTATAATTCTTTGTTTTATGTATGTAACTAATAAATTACCATTGAGGTTCATTGACTCCAATATCCAAAATATCAGTCGGTCATAAATGTGTGACTCATGTAAACGCCATTTAGTATAAGATAAAGGCCATACCACCGCACGCTACTAAGTCCAAATTCTTCACACGCCTTATAAAACTTAGCGGAGAACTCTCCTACTTGTAGATTTCAGTAAGGTATTATTGTAGTCTCTGTACCGTGTTTTCTGTGTACGTGATTTTATAATCTATCAGACGTAAACAATAAGTTCATTTGACACGTCAGTGACGGTTTCGTTAGAGGTAAGTATTTTTAGTTTTTAATCTCTTTCAAAGAGTGTCTGAACTTCCGATAAAAACTTGTACATATATTTTAGCTGCTATTGGAGCAACATACCAGTCTAGACCAAGTTAAAGTATTTGATAGCTAATGAGAGATTTATGGGGTAGGGATTTATGGGCATAAAATTGTTTGATGTTGCACCTATAAATTAAGTACAAAATACTATGTAATCTACAAACATGTTACAATTGCATTGTTTTTTGTTGTAAGTTCATGAATTGTTTTGTAGTTCCCAGGTTCTTTATAATATACATATCTTATAGAGAATGGTGAATGTAGCTCGAAAATAAAGTATTCACTACAAGATTCATTAAACTGTTTTAAAAACTAAAAGTTTTCATATTTCATTTGTTTGTTCGATATCTCTTAATCGCACAAAGTTATTGTGATTTGATAATAGAGTTATTCGATAACATGGAAAATAAAATTAACACTAAACTAACCAGTTAGCTGGAACTGATATGATCATGAAGTACCTACCTGATACTGAAAAATAATTGCCTAACGTTAGAAAAGTACCCACTTTCGAACTTGTAACGAAGAGTATTAATACTACCGTTAATGCAATAAAGTAATTAGATTTCTGTTGGAACGGTGACTATTCTGTTGTTACTGTAAAAATATGTATTGCATCATATTGCAGTGCCGCCGAATTTCATAATCTCAAACCGCGGTAATCAGATGATTCAGCTGGGCGCTTATAACTTCAGTCTCCACAAGACGTCTGCTACCGGAAACAAGAGGCGGTGGGTGTGCGGGCGCTGGGGAAGAGGCTGTCGCGCTGCTATTACAACGATCGATAATATGATTGTTAAGTGTAGTAATATACATAAACATTGAATGCATTTTATTTTTTTTCTCAATAATAAATCGGTAAAAAGTATACATAATACGTATTAGTACTGACCGAGTAACTTACCCAAGTGTTATGCATATTACCGTTAAGCGATTCTTCGAATATCTTATACGAATGTATCATAGTAATGTTTCCCTCCACTTTTCTCTAAGCGTTTAGGACAAGGGCGCAGTCTTGCATATATCGCGCATATAAATGCCATTTTTGTTTTTTTATTATTAATTCACGTGTTAGTTAAAAATAATCTCTCAGAGCTGAATTTTTACCTTTTTTCTATTCACATGTGTAGCAAACTAAGTTTATAAAATAAATATTAAATATTTAGAGCAATGTTTCCTGAGGTGTATGAAGACGAATTCGGACTTGGTCAGCCTTAAAACCGCCTCATTACGAGAGGAGACCCGTGTCCAACAGCGGGAAAATGAATGCAGTTGGAAATAAATGAAAAAATTAAATAACACATTTTGTTTCTGTTTCAGAAATAACATTCACAGTGTCTCGTCGTGGCAAACCTATATTGATGTTGGGTACGTACCGTTTCAGCCTTCACACGAATGTGGGGACGAATCCGAAGAAGCGCTGGGTCTGCGGCCAGTGGTCCAACGGTTGCAGGGCCTCTATGACGTTAGTCGACGATGTTATTATTAAAATTAATAATAACCACACTCACTCCTAAATCATTGTCATTGTCATAGGGCTCGTTTATATTTTATCACTTATATTTTTTGTAAGCCTGTTTTGGTCCACTACTGGACAAAGGCCTCCCGTAAAACGTGCCATGAGCCCTGACCTCGGCTTGCTTTATCCACCATCTGCATTATGGCATCGCATCATGTAAACGAGCCCTTATAAATATTTCATAGTATTTAGGTATAAAAGTTATACGTATTAGTATTTCTTTTTCTTTTTGTAATAAATAATTATGTATGATCGACTATACTAAGTTTACTAGCGAAAAACATTAATCAAGGGAAATATATTTCAAAGACATTGTTTAAAGTTATAAGGCAAATCTCATCAAAGTTATTGTGATCTTGTGAAATGTATTATTCTCTGTATTAGTATAATTAAAAGCTGATAGAGTTAAGAAAATAAAAAATAACGGTCTTAAAGGTCTGGAATAAAAATGATCTGATGATATGAAAAATTTGGCAATCAATCTTTTACTACACATTACTACTAATTACAGGTGAGTTTCGCCAGCAAAACCTTGGCAATCACAATGGAGGTGCAACATGAATCCTGTAGATATGTACAAATACAATATAAATATTTCTCAAGGATATTAAATCTTACAACCAACACTGAGCACTAAAGTATGTTGAATTTGGCTCAATTTCAATAATATATTTTTTGCGGGAAGTGCGGATTGAGTTAAGGGGGACTTAGGTTACACGATAAGTTTATATAAAATTTTGGTACTTTAAATGTTAACATGTTACAGTTGTGAGCTTCACAATGTCCCAACGGGGAAAGCCGATTCTGCAGTGCGGTGGGTTTCGCTTCAGTCTGAAGAATCCAAACAAGGTGAGGAAGTGCTGGAGATGCATCAAATGGTCCTACGGCTGCCGGGCGTACATCACTACCATAGATAACGATTTCATGCAGTTCGCGAACGCTCACAATCACCGATAATGTTTCTTTTCCGACTCTATTAGCGATAATGTTTGCTCAAATAATAATAATAATTCAATTAATTCAATTCCACATACGGTTATCTATTTCCAAATTTGCTTATTAAATGCCTGCATTATGGTAACCGTACAGCTGATAAACATGAATACTAATATATAAACTATATAATACTTATATTGATATTTTATTACACACAGGCACAGAAACATCTAATTTGCTTATTAAACAAATGTCTATCCTGGGTGGTAATCGAACCTACGACTCTCGTTTTAGTAGTCAGGGTCACTAACCACTAGACCAAAAGAAGAAACTTATTAAGTGATTATTGTCATATTTGTTGCACTCCAACACTCTTCCAACATTACGAGCGTCTTAAAGAAAGTCTCTAAAGGACATCTTTTGCAATTATCAATGGTAAGATTAAATAGTAATAATAATTACTATAATAAATATAACATTCATAATGGATGCGGTTTATGTAACATTTAGTTCGCAGCCTTCGCTGCCTAATTAGGAATAAGAAGGATCAAATTGGCAAATGTATAGAACCACAGAAATACCGGGTAACCATAAAAAATTGACGTGCAAACGGAATGGAATTAAATGGCATGGATTTGTTATAACCAAATAAATAATTTTACTCACTCCGAATAGAATAATAATTGTGTTTGTATATAACATAAAAGAAATTCAAAGCTATATTCATGGGTTTATACATGTACTGAAGTTTAGAATCCCTTATAAAATAAGAGCTTTAGAATGATTTAATAAATTCAATCGAAACTTTAATGCTAACTAAGATCTGGAATGAGTTATTACTGTAAGCTGAAATCGAAACCAAATAAAACTTAACGGAATACTTTTCAGAATTTCCAAAATATGTATTGTCGCGCCGCGGAAATACCGTTCTGGAATACGGTGGATATAGGTTTAATTTAAACAGGCGACATGGGAAAAAAATAAGATGGATTTGCAACAAATGGGGACCTCCGAACAACTGTCGCGCGCATATCTACTCGTATGAAAATGAAGTTATCAGATGTAAACTTGACCACACGCATTTATAGATTTTTCCCTTAAACTGAATAATAAATACAGTTATGTAAGACTATGTATGGTTTTATAAATCATAATAAATATCATATATCAAAAAGCGATCGTCACTGTTTTATTTACAGGTGCTATAATATGGACAGAGTCGGTTTTTGGTAATCGTATTGTGTAGTATGATGGCCATAGATTCCGACGCAACTGTCACTTTGGTGGCAAATTTTGATGGCTTAGCATTAAATGGAGCAAGCCGTACAAGTGTTCATGTACACTTGCGAGGATCAACTTATTAAATACGTTCCTAACCATTGAATCAATGTTGTTCAGTACAAAATAATCCTACTTAAATAAAACACACATCGTCATAAAATCACACTACGTGCTTAAAATACCATCTTCGTCAGAAACAATTACTATGTACTCAATATCATAAGCCAATAAAAAAATTACGTGTACATATTTATTATTTATGTTGATTAGTAATGGTTTTTGTTTCTGTGTTATCTACAATTTTCGGTAGCTACTTATTCGCCCATTGAAATGGTAGTCATAATTTTGTTTTCGTTGTGATTATTTAACTTCGAACGGTTACTCTTTTCAGATTTACCGAAATACAGAGAGTCAGTCTACGGGAACACTGTATTAGAGTACGGCGGACACAGATTTAATCTGAACACACGTCATGGGGTGAAGAAGAGATGGCTCTGTAACAAATGGGGACGGCTCAAGAAATGTCGCGCCTACATATACACTATTGAGGATGAGATAGTCAAATCTAAGCTCCATCATACACATGAATGACGTCATATCGGATCGTGCATCAGAGGAACGTTATTTTATTCGTTTCATAATGTTTTTAAAGTTCAAAAAATTTGATTTACAATGTTTATATCATTCTTCTATTATTATTTCTTCATTTATATTCTTCAAAAAATTTGATTTACAATGTTTATATCATGCTCCTTTGTAGTATTAACCGATTGAAATACATGTACTTCAAAGTTATTTTATTAGTTAAATAGCGCAAGCAATGTAATGTTTTCGGATAGATATGAATTACCTAAGGTGTGTATTTGTGAATTTTGCTATTAATTACTTTTGCTAGCAGCTTATTTGCCGCTAACAAAAGTAAGTAAAGTTGAGTTTCTTTTCAAAGGTAGTAAATTTGTTTGTTCAGATTTTTTAGGTATAACACAGATTTCAACTCGTGGTATAAACGAATTATTACATTGAAATTTGTTAGTTAATTTGCAACAATCCCCAAATATGACATATGATGTTGTATATCCTCATGCTGTAACCACCGTCCACCCGACTTTAATATATCGCTTTTACCAGAATAACACTTACAATTCTTATTATGTTAATATTTTTCACTCTGAGAAGATTACAACGGCTTTGTGTGATGGTATCGCTTACTAAGCTTACATAGACTCGAGCATATATTGGCAAATTGTGTACATATAAATTAAGCTTTACGTTACTGTAAAAAGTGTAAATCATGACTTGAAACGAAATAAATACAGTTGTTATTGTACGTTTACTTTTAGTCATCCGTAATAATCATTTATACTAATGAGCAATCGATAAGCTGTAAATTAAAAAAAAGGTAACAATAATTGAGAAATGTTCAAATACTTAACATTTGTATTTTCAGCAAATATAAAATTTATTGAATCGATCTATGGGAATCAGATGGTGGAGTATTGTGGCTATAGATTTATGCGGAATCGCCAGAGTGCAGGGAAAGTGCGCTGGATTTGCATCAAATGGGGCAAGCCCCATAACTGCCGTGCTCGCATAGTAACCTGCGACGACAAGCTTTTAAAATGCTATCCTCTGCATACACATTATTAGTTCGCTTGACAAAAATATACCTTAATACTGTAAAAGTGTAAGGCGTAACTATTTATTGATTATGTAAATAAAATAAAAAAAGCCCTATGTTTCCTATTTATTCTGCTTGAATATTAACAGTGTAAGTAACGTTATAACTGTTCAAATATATATTTTAAAACTTAAGTATGTATTGCATTGTAAATGTAAGATAAATTATAACTAATTCATAGAATAAAGTCAGGATTCTTCGCAGGTCCTCTCCCAAAGATTGCCACTATTCGCAATTTGTTTCAATTTTGGTCCCGTTATTTTTCTTAAGCCATCTTCCCATCGTATATACCTGGTTTACCTTTACCACGTTTTCCTAGAACCCTTCTACTACTCCCTGCGTATTATTGACATATGATCATATAACATATTTATACTAAATCTATACATTAAAATATTGTTATATAGGTTAATAGGTAGAAGGGAACGTCAGATTTTTTATAGATGTCTAAATATCTAAGATTTCATTACGCAATATAAATAAACGTAAATCAAATATCGTATAGGTAATAGTCTTTTGTACATATTTAGACTAAGTGCTATATAGGACGATACATAGGTACATTGAGAAACAATTTACGTTTGATTATTAGCATTAATATTATAGAATTGGATGCTTCTATTTTCTAAACGCTTTATCTAGGGATAATGCATTATTTCCTATTCATATTATCTATAGTTAGTTGATTTAGAAATACCTCTAATGCTTATCATTGTTGTCATTCCGCGCGATTACCAATAGAGTGCCTAAGTTAGAAATTACTGTGCGTTAACAAATATTATAACATATCTTTTCATTTTTCACCAGTTTTGTTATACACCACTACAGTTAGTGGGACGCCGGCTCTCGAATATGGCGGATACAGATTCAATTTAAGGTGTAAAGGAATTGACGCCTATAAAGAACGTCGTATATAATATACTCGTATGTATCTCAAGAGGATTGTGCATTGTAACGTGTATGTATACCGTGGGAATTATTAATAAATCATCAATTTCGTCTATAAAGTAATGTATATAGGATTAATTTTGATGTAAAATGAATATAATGCTTTATAAGCTTGTATTTATCATTAATACGTGTATATCTGCTCAGTTTTCTTTGTATGCAATATGTTATCCAAATCGTATTTACATTTGACGTGATTTTTGTATTTATTTGAATATAACTGTTTATTAAAATTATTAAAATAATGTTAAAACAAAAATGTTTTTCTGTACCTTTATTTTCCATTCCGATACGGAATTATTGTAGCTTGATTTCTAAAGAGGGTAGTTAGAATTGATATATATATATTTATATGATTGGGTTTAGTTCAATGTCGTTTGCGTATTACGGTATACGAATTTCAGGTGCAACGTTCACGATGTCTAAATATGGCAAGCCGGTGATATTGTTCGAGAACTTTCGCTTCAACCAGCACAGCAATAGCAAAGGTCACAAAGGTTTCTTTGTGTGCGTCAAGTGGGGTCTCGGCTGTCGCGCCAGCATAAGAACATTTAATCACGAAATTATCAAAATAAAAAATATTCACAACCATTTATAGACCCTACTTGGACACATTCACCCGGGTTTGAAGAAACGTGTTCAACGTGATCTTGTTGCTATAGAGGTGATAACTACTGGGCAAATAAAACGCCGTTGACTCGAAGAGAAGAAGATTACATGAAAGATTATAAAAAATACTCAATTCTTCTAGAAGATATACGTTCGATTATATACCCGAGGTCAATCCGAGTTGCAAATTTATAAGATTAAGATACTATTTTTACTGTACAGTATTAAATTTAGATAGTAAATGTGTCGTTAAACGTTTTTAGAAATAAGGCGGTCGGTATAAATGTAATTTATTATAAAGCAATAAAAGAACTTCCATTAGCGTACATCTTGGGATTTTTTCATTATTTTATTAGATGTTCTGATGCTGTAATTTTCTCAACAAGACAATTTTAAATATAAAGAGTTACTTCTTATTTTTACAATGATCTCTTCTTGACTTCTCTTTCCCCTTTCTGCTATTCACCATCTACTTATTTTTGTTCGGACACGGCTGTCCTATCATAGACGTCCTAAGGCTGTGTACTACGCTGCCAATTGCAGGTTGGTAGACTTCACATTTCAGACAACATTATGGAAAGCTCGAAGGTGTGTGTGTAGATTTTCTTTGAGTTATTTGCTTACGTATATATTATAAACATTACTTTAGTATTAGAGTCTACTGGTAAATGTGCGTAAATGTTGCTCGGAAAACATCGTTGGTTATTGGCAAGCCGCTCTTTGTATATATGTATTACTTTTCTGGACCCTGGAATCTTGGTTGAATTCATAATTTGGCGTGCAGTAAAGAGAATGCATACATTGAGATTTTTTTTTCTAAAAATTATCCTTTTCAGAATGATTTATGGAATGATTTGTTATCCTATATATGATTGATGATTCTATTTGTTATAGATATAAAGTTCGAGAAATCAAGATTCGGTCGGCCTGTTATTGTGGTCGAGAGCCAGAGGTACAACCTTCATTCCGTCAACGGCCCTAAAGTGATATGGAGGTGCGCAAAGTGGCGAGGCAATTCCTGTCGAGCCACGATCACTACGATCGAGGGAACCCTACTACCCAGTAGAAAATACCACAATCATATATAGTAGTTAGATGCACCTTACATAATATTTAGATATCCAGTACATAAAGCTTATTGTGCACTGTCCAACTTGTTGGCTGTGCGGTTAGTAAATAAGCATATTCCATTAAAAAATGTCAGGGTTTTGCTTGTTACAAGAAAAGGCACTGTTGGAAAATATGGATAATCAGACTAATGACGGGTATAAAGGATCAAGCAAATTCGGATTGGATCATTTCCAAGGAATGTATGCAACGAGAATGGTCGATTATATCGCATACAACAGTTGATTGTTAAAATCGATTAACGAGCCATATGTACATATTTTTGTTACGGCTCTTTAAAAACATTTTAAATTTTTTATAAATACCGTAAGTGCAGTATGAAAATGTACAGTTTATAGATATGTATTTCTTTAACAATGTTTTCGTTACGAATAAAATAAGAAATTAAATCCATGTTTGACATTGGCTGCCTACATTTTTTTTTTGTTAAATTCTACACTCAATTTTATTTTATCTTATCACTTGTAAGTCATACCAAGATGACTTTCGTTTTCGTACTATGGTAGGTACGTTAAAGGTTTTAATTAAAAAAGGGTCAAATTATGATTACATTTTCAACTAGCTATTACCCGCGGATTCACCCGCTTAGACGAAAAATAATTTTGTTCACACGGCATCCCGTATTATGTCCGTTAGGCCATCTACATTCGTAAGTACATCTATTATTTGATTAAAACGTATGCTCCTGTGTAAATGGGATATTTTTCCAAAAAAACGAAACGCATCTAAATCTCTAACCTTTCTACTATCTCCGTACTAACAATTATATCCATCAGTTGATGCGTTTGGACATGATACTTTCGCATTTATAATATTACTATGGGTTTTCGTTAAGTATACGTGATATGAGCCTGTGATAATTGTGGCTATTAGTTCCAGTTTACGCGGTTTCTAAGTTCGGCAGACCGGTCATACTGTTCGGTGGCCATCGCTACAACCAGTACAACTGCAACGGCCAGAAGGCTAAATGGCGCTGTGTGAAATGGAGTGACGGCTGTCGCGGCAGTCTCCACACCTTATCGGATATCATAATCAAAATAAACAACGACCACCCCCACCAATAGATACAACCGATAATATGCACAGTAATATAGCAGACTGAAGGACAATGACCTCTATAATTTCCCTTACAACAAATTGTATATCATGTATGTAATACCATTACTATATTGGGTCAGTGTATAAATTGTTATTTATATTTAATACGATGTTATCAATCCTATAATTCAAAAAAGTCTCAAATTATCTATGCGGTATTTTGTGCCCTCGAAAATTGTATAGTCAAGTAGTCGACGTCTGATTTAATAGTTAACTTTTGTAAGCATATACATATTTTTGAAATAAAATAATATACTTATGTCCTTTGGTTTTGAAATATTGTAAAGGAGCCATTTGAAATGTTGTTAGTAATGACGATTGTATTGAATAGGTCTATAGTAATTGGTATTGTGGTCCAGGATGAAAGAACCCATCAGTTTTATTATAGTTTAATAATGTGACAACTCTAAATGTAGTAAAAATCTTGTATTTTAGGGGCTTAAAAAACATCCTGCCTCGCTTCCCGACTTATGAACTATTTTTATGCGAAAGTTCATACAAATTTACTAAGGACTTTTTGTCGGAATTACTCACAAACATCCAACAGATATTCAAACTTTCACATTTACAATTTTTATAAAATAATACGTATAATGTACGTACGATATTGTTCATTTACGAGTATTTATTGGTCATACAGTTATTGAAATTTTAGGCAAAGTGATGAGCACTGTGTAATATTTCAGAAAACACAATAATGATGACAGAATCCCGGTCCGGCAAACCAGTTATCCAGTTAAGCGGTTATCGCTTTTATCAGCATAGCAGTTACAAGAACAAGGCCAAGTGCTTATGGGTATGCAGCAGATGGTCCACTGGGTGTAGGGGATCCATCACCTCAATTGACTATGAGATCGTCAAGCTAAACAATGTGCACAACCATTAGCTTAAATATAACGAAAACATAACTAGATAAGGAATCAGGAAAACAAATAGAAGGTACAGATTCTACTAACACACTTACATACAAGAATAAACTTCGATGTTATACTTCAATTATAATTAAATCTGGTAATTGAATCGCAAGTTGAAGCAAAGGTCATTATGGGCAAGAACATTAGTATTTTAACATTTTTTTTAATTTGTAATAATATTACTATTGTTAATAATAATAATTGTTTTAAAACTTCTGCTACTCCTTCAATTGGAGTGTATGATAAACAAGATAAGTTATATGTTATAATATCGTAATACACAGTTTTGGTAGAACACAACTTTAATTGCATAAACTCAAACATTTCAATATTTTGCCACATTGCCATTTTGATTCTAAGTAATGGCAATACGGCAAACCAAGACGATCACCTCACATTGAGAAGTTATTAAAAAAGTAATTTTGGCCATCTCGATGATTAACAGGTATATTCCCTAAAGATTGTTAGAAAGTGTCGTGCAGTACGAAAAACGGGACAACCGCGGAGTTGTAAAAACCGTAGTGCTATTGAAAAAAGTTGTAACGCCTAATAAATAAATAAATAAATAAATAACGTGTGTTGAAATAAATTACTTATTGAACGTACAAACAAGGCTTTCAATGAACTCCTCATTTGAAAATACATATTTTTTTACACTGTATTTAACTAACAAATGATGTTTTTGATTTGCCAATTCATTTACGCTTACATTACCTGTGATACAGATAATATATATTTTGTAAAAAAGTTAAGCAAGTCTCGGCAAATAATAACGTATACAGTATTAATAAATACTTTTAAGGCATGCATAAATATAAAAATAAAATATGAACTGGTTAACAAATTACATTTTGGAATTCGATCATTTAGTATACAATCAATTTTGAACAAAAACTTTAACGATAATTAAAGTATTGCCATATGAAAAAATATTACGAGCTTCGACTTCGTTGATATATGTATGTACAGTACATATTTTCCAACAGTATCAACTTTATCGCTTCTTAGTCGTATGTCTCCTGGAATTGCGATATATGGTATTTGGTCATAAGTGTCTCCGAGAATTGGGACGTTTAGTTCGGTAATAATAGGCGGTAATATGCATTTTTTCTTTTCATATCGCATATAAATTGTTAATTAAGGTTTTGTTTTCAGAGATAACATTATCAGAATCAAGACTTGGGAAACCTATAATACAAATGGGACGGATACGCTTCTACCGGCACAGTAGTTACAGGGAAAACCATCCCAAGTGCTTCTGGGTGTGCAGTAAGTGGAGGAAAGGCTGTAGGGGATCCGTGACGACTGTCGATGGTGAAATTATCAAGATAAACAATAAGCACAATCATATGTAATTAGTCAATGCTGAAGGGCATATTTTTGATGAAATATTTATTGATTTTCGAGAGCAAATACCATTTATTGTTTTATTACTGTCAAAATTCATATTAAAATAATTGCATTAGTTTAGCAGAAGGTATTTCAAGTAAAAATTCAGTTTTAGATATGTCTTTAGGTAATTTAAGTTCTTCAAGTCTTCAGGAATGAAACTCGTGATCATGGATTTTGCTTTTACGTTTAGTTTTGAATATTCAAAGCATCGTGACATTGTAAATGAGGTATATTCAACGAAATATTTAATACATGAATAGCATAATGTGTAAGAGGATTTATACTTAATTCACAAAGCATTTGATAGCTAGATGTTTTGCATAGAGGTGGTTTGTGAAAAGACACTGTATGATTCTTTATTGCTAGAAAATTTTAGTTTTCCAGTGTTTGCTGCTTTATATTCTTCAAGGGGCCTCTTAGTTTTATAGTCTCGAGATTAGCAAAAGTAAATTGATACGCAACTTTCCTCCTAGATGCAGTATTTACGGTGTCTAAGTACGGGAAGCCGGTGATCGAAATGGGTAACTACAGGTACAACAAGCACAGCAGGTGTAAGGGGTCAAAGGTTCAGTGGCTCTGCAGCAAGTGGAGGAAAGGTTGCAGGTGTTCCCTCACCACAGTCGATAACGTAATCGTAAAGATCACGAATTCTCATATTACCCTATGTAATTATGCTATTTATCCATAGTCCAATAATAAATTATTTGCAATATCCCTAAGCAAAGAGAACCAAATCGACGCCGGCTGAGGGGGTTTTTGGTATCGTTTCAGCAGGTATTAAAGTAATAATAAGTTGCTCCACAATGTTTAGTATAATTCATACAGTTGTGTTTTGATATAGCATTCCATATGAAAGTTAAAATATAAAGTAATAAAACAACTCCAGGCTGCATTTTTTAGTGTTTGTGTGTACTACAAAAAAGTTTCTTATGTTATTACTGTGTAAACACTTATAAATTCAAAAAATATTGAAGACCCAATTTTGAGCTTGAAGTCATTATCAGTTATGCTTGCTGTTGATCTTACTGCTTAATGTAATCTGAAGTAGGATCCGCATTAACAATCGATTCAGTGTTGAATATAATTGGTACATTTAATTAGGGATTACGTGAAGTAAAAAGATAATTGTTTCAAATATTAATGCTTCCAGTGCAAAAAGCGCTTAAATACCTTGCACGTTAAGTAACATATTGCAATACAATTCTTGCTGTTTTTCAATATTGACTATTTTCTTTGTTGTTATAAGGTTTCGTTCATATTATATTAGCGCTTTAGTTAAAAAATCAGTCTCGCTTTTCTATTTTAAATGCTATCGAGGTCGTTAGAGAAATTCTAGTTTAATGTAAATAAATTTGTTTACTCTACGATAAAAACGAGCCACATGATCTTTTCGCTAGTAATCGTTATAAGTATATCTGAGTCCAATAAATTAAAAATGAAAGGGAATGAAACAAGTCTTTCTCCTTGTTCATAGAAAACAATTTGACAAGCATAGCTTCTTCTTTTAGATCCAGTGTTTACGTTGTCTAAGTTCGGCAGGCCAGTGATCGAGATGGGCTCCTATAGATACAACAAGCACAGCCGGTGTAAAGGTCCCAAAGTGCAATGGTTGTGCAGCAAGTGGACGTCATTCAATTGCAGGGCAACCGTCACCACCTACGACTTCCAGATCGTCAAAATTGCAAACCGCCATAATCATTGAGCGAAACCAGTCATACAGTATTATGTTAATAAGATGCATTAAAATAATTTGATTGTAGTGTAGTATTAAACAGTATTTTGTTATTTTAAGCTTAAATATATTTAAACATAGGTAATTCAAATTTTCTTCGAAAATTTTAACGTTAAACTTTTAAAGTTAACGGTTCTTTGAATTTGTTTCAGTTATATGAGCAAAACCTTCTTTATTCGATTAAACTATTAATGTAGTAACGTACGTATTTTGTGTAACGTTTCTTTTACGAAATTGTATGACAGCATAAACACATTTAAGGTAATGAAATTAATGCTTGTAATTCTTTGCAGACCGTGCAATGTTTGTATTGTCAAGAAACGGGAAGCCGGTGATCGTGATCGGTCAGTACCGGTATAACCGCAACTGCTACTGGAGTCACAGCAAGGTGCAGTGGACCTGCATCAAGAGGCATTCCACCCGTTGTCGGGCTTCCGTCATCACCGATAACAATGTCATTACCAAGCACTGTTATTTTCATAATCACTGAGAGAGACAGACAGTTGGTTGATCAACTTAATTTTAAAATTTAAGCATCGCACAGTAGTTTTCAATAGTTCTGTATGGATCGAATGGAATATTATATACATATTTTAATAATCATTCAAGGAAAGCTGACGTAGACTATACTTTCACATATTTTTCAAAGTTTTCAATATTTAGAGCATGCTCTCAATTCTAGTCATTAAAGTTATCTGCATATTATTGTTATTTTATTATTGTAATACTTAATAACTGTGTAGTTTGTTCCTTATCCTCATTCCGTAAATGTTACTTCAGGTAAATGTGCGCTTGAAGTTGGTACCCTGAAGGTCTTTATGATAATGTTGATCATTGAATGATCGAATGCTACAGATTAATATTTAATCATGTAAGTCTTATTAATACGCTAGATTATATTTACATATATAAGTGTTGTGAGAAGATCTACAGGTGTTGTTTTATTGTAGGCGGAAGTGGTGTTGTGCTGCGCAGTCCCGCCTTCTATGCTATATCCAAGTTCGGCAAGCCCGTCATCCAGATCGGGCGGTACCGTTTCAACCACCACACGCGTTCAAGAGGCTTCAGGTCCCACTGGCTCTGCAACAAAAGAAGGTCAAAAGGCTGCAGAGCTTCCGTCACTACTATTGAGAACGAAATTGTCTTGTACAAAGACGATCACACTCACTAGATGCTTTAATTTGAAATGTCAGTGAAGCGATGTACCACATTGGTGGCTGTTATTGAAAAATATACTCCTCATTAAGCTTGGTATTATCATTGCGGCGCTTCCTGTGTATCAGTGTTAGAGTTTCTGCCAAAAAGTGGACATTACAGAAGCTAGATTTATAAAGCACTCCCCGGCCTTCCACATAAAGTATAAAATCCCTTATGCGGCGTACAATGGTGGATACTAATCGAACAGTTCCGACACTAATGAGATATGATTAAAAAGAAAGTTATTTATAATAATTTTACATCAGATAATATTTTTTTTTATCATACTTCATACAAAAAATTTATTATTTATGAATTTTGTAGCCTGACCCCAATAATGATATTTTATACCTATTATATTATATTTTCTACAATTAGCGAAGGTCATTTTATTTAGGCTTACTGAAGTCACAAGACCGCTTTAATTTTGTTTTATCCATAATCCACGAAGTTCTAACTTTAGTACACAATGTTTATGTCACGTACGTTACATTTATACATACATATTGATATAAAGTTTTAAGCCTCTACGTGATAGTAGTTAAAGTTGAAGGTGATATAATTTAACTTAGTTTGACTGATTTTGGACATAATTTCAGTACTAAGTGCCGTCATATATAGGTGGCCATTTATTCAACATTAAGTCGTGTATGCCACTGTCCTATTGCTATGACTAAAAGGATGAGATATTTCATCGTTTTAAAGCTTATTACTACGCTGCTTCTTATTTTGTTCACTATAATATAGAACCGAAACTATAAAATAATGTTTACGTTATATGCCACTTATTTGTAAACGTTGATTGTTTTTTATTCTCATCCCTTTTATTCTCAATAAGGGAAATGGAAGGGGGAAGATAGGGTGGCATTTGGTTAAAAACGCTATTCTTTGTTATTTTGAAAATTGACATATAAAAAAATTATTATATTGAATCACTTAATATGTTACCACCACACTTAAACGTTTCAGTGTTCAACTTACGAGTACTTCAGTCCAGTCACTCGAGTGACATTTTTAAAAGATGTTAATGCCGTATATCGTTTTGTTCTTTAACTGTTAAGTTTTTATTTCATGAATATTTCTTCTTCGTATAAGTAAAATAGCCCAATGTCAATGGTTCGAATGGTAGTTCTATATTTGCTGCCGACAAAAGGTTTTTCATGGTGGCCAAATATGTGAAGGCATGATATTTCGCAATTTAGTACTTACATTTTGTTATTGCCAATCTGTGGACGATTTCAGATGAAACATTCCTATTAGGGGTTTGTTACGGATGGTTTTTCTTTATTATAGAAAATGTACTTCAATATTCCTCTATTCATTATGAATCACTTTACCAATTAAACATTATATACTTATCTTTATAGAGTAATGATTAGATACTTATACATAGAATGTGCATAACGAATATTTTAAATGTAAATAAAGTGTTTATTTCTTACATTACATATTATTTTATTTGTCCACGGTGTGTTTCTGGATGTATTTTTGTGGTATTTTCGTTCAAACTTCGATTGTAAGCAATTTAGAAATTTTAATAGTATTGCGTCTATAGTGTGGTCAACTAGAAGCGATACTAAACGTAAACAAACTGAATGTATGTCGTTACTACAAGAAGGTAGAGTTAGAAGTTTTCAGTACAAATCATTAATTATCATTCAAACGTTTGCCTACTGCTGACTGATACTTCCATATTATTAGATTATAAACGGTGAAGGTGTTACAAGTCACGTAATTAAGGAATGGTATTTATGATCTAGTTAAGTTTTGCTTTGTTTAAGTGGTTGTTCAAAAATTTGACAACCGCAGTGGTGAGCTTGTATTCACAAGTTATACTCAGTGTAAGTACGAGACTGTATGTAAAATACAAAGGGTAGAAAGAGATAACTATCAACATGTCTGTTCCGTAGTAAGACATCAAGGCTATTGAAAAAATAAACAGTGATAACTATCTCGAACGATTTTGATTACATTTAGTAACGCTTCTCCTTGGCATTCGGTGGTAGTAAATTTTGTTAGAATAAGTTATAAATTTGAATTTGAATCTGAAGTTACGTTATTTTGCATATAATTTGCATATGCTTGCTTATCCATAACACAGACGGGTAATACCGGTTCACTATACTAGATCAATGCTATATTAGCTAAGATTGTTCTTCTAATTCTTCTTTCAGCAATATCCAACGCCTTTTCAATGCCTTTTGGAACCGTGAATATGGACTCGAAACCAGTTTACACGTTATCGAAATTTGGAAAGCCGATCATCCAGATTGGAGAGTACCGGTTTAGTAGGTCGGGCAGGCGTCCCAATAGCACCAGAGTTCGGTGGCTGTGCAATAAACTATCGTCGTGTGGCTGCAAGGCGTCCGTCGTCACCTTCAACAACAAAATAATTTCGTTAAACAATCAACATCATCATTTTTAAACCTTTTGTTGATCGTTCGCTGAACTATCGCTTAAATAAAGTTATCTTGGTATTTCCACAACAGTGTATTTATAAATTCATTCGTTTTTAGCCAATTACGACAATCTATCTATAATCCTTTGTAACAAGGCTTAAGATTGGGTAAATATTTAAAAAATCATTGAAATATGTTGTATTTTATTTAACCCTGTTACCGTCTTCCGAATTCATATTCTACTAAAAGCGCATGCACTAATGATACGATCTGGCAGTAAGAAACATATCTATTCCCAGGATTTGTGTATCCGGCCCACCTTAAGATCGAGTACCAAGAGCCGAAGCCTATGTACACCACGTCCAAGTTCGGCAAGCCGGTGATACAAATCGGACAGCATCGGTTCAGTCGCACCGGATATCGGAGATCGTCAAGAGTTCGCTGGCTGTGTATCAAGCTGACCAGCACCGGCTGCCGCGCTTACGTAGTCACGGAAAACGACGCGTTTATCACTATACACAATGAACACAATCACTGATTATTCTATCAGTTTTCAGATTTTGTCCCTATATTAAGAAGGGAAAAGAGGACACGAGAGAAGCAAGCAGAAAAGCATCTTTCAATTGATCTTCCCACTTATAATCACACGATGCCGAAGAATCTGTACATATTCTAAGATTTTAATTTTTCAAAGAAAAAGCTACACGTAGAAAGAAAGGAAGAGTACAGCTACCAGAAATCTGCAATTAATTACAAAATGGTGTGAATGTTCAATGAGATGAACCAGTGGTTGCCGTGGCAGAGTCAGAAGAAGGTTTGATAAATTTGAACGATTGTGAAATTTATTAGGAAATGGAAAAGGAGATTAAAGTTGACACAATGGAACCAAAGCACACGTTAGTTAGAACGTCAAAATATGCTCCTTAATGAGTTCAATAAATGATTACCGCGTGATATTAAACATTTGATTTTATGAATGTTACTGAAAAGAACAGTATGTATTTAATACAATTAATTTCGGAATGAAAAGTGTTTGAGCGCGTCAAAAAAGAGAAAACTTCTGTAATGATTTTGGTCATCTGAAAATTTAGAAAATTGTGTATATCTTTATATTCGTAATGAGACTGCGTGTCGTATTTCGTATTTCAAAAATATCACTACATTGTTAGTTAATTGAATTCTGTAGGTATATGATAAGTGTTTTGGTGATCTGATGACGGACTAGGTAATGGTAGGTAAGAAGTTATCAAAGATAGTGAAGATTAGATAATTCTATCTCATTTGTAGGTATACAAGTTATTATATGCAATGACAAATATGTGTTTCAAATAAATTGACGATTTTCTTTATATTTTAAAATTACAATTGTAGTACCTATGTAATACGTTATTTTTGTGATATCATATCTAATTAAATAAAAAAAAATTCACTGTTCCGAGTTTCTTGTTGAATCTCTCTGATGTTTATATTTCATTATTATAGATAACATCGTTGATTATTATTTTAAAATGTATTTCATTTGGACATGGATTTCATGTATAAGGTGTCCGAAGTTGAGGTATTTGGAATATATTTTCTATCTTCTCTCACCATTCACACGTGCAATTGAATGGAATTTATATAGTCATTGGCGGCATTGCTGCTGGACATCGGTCTTCATTACTGCACTGTCTCACTGCGGTTCGCGGGAAATATAATTCGTGGATGTGTAAGTAGGAGATTTGTCAACATTATGAACAGTTTGTTCTGTAACTTTTGGATGAGGTTCTTTTTACATAATTAGTTCAGTTTATCACCTGCTATCGTAGCGAAGTATTGGTCGAAAGTATTTAACACGTCCTAGATATCTATTTGGAGACCTCCATGGTGTTTTGTAGGTTTTCCCTGTACTTGCCGGACTAATGAGTATACAAAATCTACTACGAAGAATATAGTGATTGCTATATATATAGGATACAGCAACGGTTAGGGAGTGGTTGTGATAAGCGAGGATTTTAAAATATTAAAATGCCTGTCAAGACTTAATCCAAAGGCCTGATATTATAAGGGTCGTTTTATTGTTTTCACAGGACTAATGCTTGTTGTTATTCGTTTTCTGTAATTCATTGTTTTACTATTACTTTATATATATCTAGATATGTCAATTAAAAATAAAAGTAATTTAAAATGTATATGTGTTATATGTAATAATAAAACCTGAAAGATTGTTTCCGGTGTGTTGGTAATCAACAGCAAATAGAAAAAGAATCTAACTACGCAGTGGACATACTTTTTTGTTTAGTTTGTTTGCACATAGATAATTTGTTTTTGCAATCCTTTCATGTGTGTTAAATTCATGTTTTTGCACAAAGTTGGTTGATACTTTACTGTTTAATAAACAAAACCTCATGTTTGTTACATAATACGGTGATGTTTAACAGAGTTTGTAGAAGTTATTGGTATCCATAACTTCTACAATGTATCCTATAATACATATTTTTACCACACTTAGACATATAACAAACAAATGTGCTCATTGCGCAAAATATATTTGACGCGGATGGGAATCGAACACAAGACGTTCGGTTTAACAATCAGGGTGTCTATCCACTGAACCAAGAGATTACTGATTACATTTTTCAATATATCGCTTCAACCTATTTCAGATGTAAAGTTTACATATATTGGCAATACCAACGCTAAACCCGGTCCTTACTTGACCACTTCCAAGTTTGGCAAGCCGGTGATCCAGTTCGAACACTACAGATACAATAAGCGGAGTGTATGCAAGGGAGCGAGGGCTCAGTGGTTATGCAGTAAATGGTCGGTCGGTTGTAGGGCCTCTGTCATCACCGTTGAAGACGTCATCATCACTCACAGGAACGAACACAATCACTAAGAAGAGATCGATTTCGTTTAGTAAGGTCAAGTTTTCAGATAGAGCGCCTGATGGGGTCAAGAACGCTGTTGTTGCTTATGATTGTTTCGACACTGCAATTTTATCATAATGCAAAATGCACGTGAAGAATTTCAATTCTATTTGCGGTTGATTTCTGTCAATTGCAAGCTGTAGTGGTAAATTAAATAAAAAGGTTACTCAATAAACATAATATCTTGAATGTTTAATGTGATGAAACATTCATAATTTATGTTTATTTAATATAATCTGATACTTAGATGTGATTTAAGTACAACAAATTTTCGTCTTATGTTAATGTATGTCTATTTTTAAGGTCGCTCGCTTTTTAAGGTTGCAATCATAATTCAGCTTAATTTTGCGTTTCTTTGTGATGTTATATTTTTTAATGATAACCTTCGATTATGTTCTGAGTTAAAAAAAAAATATTAATGAAGTACATTGATTAAGGTGAAATAACAAATAGAATGTTTTACAACCAAAGACAGAACATTATATGAGAATCGAGACATTCCTTTCATATCATTAAATATTGTACGATCTCACATTTCTTTTTTTATTCCAATTTACGGATAAGAAAATATTGTTCCTTATACACTTTTTGGATTGGTCTCGCTTACCATTTCTTGCATTACATGTAGCTTTCCACCTAATGGTCATACTAACCAAAACTCAACAAGTATGAACTCAAGCAAAGTATTTTGAAATGTAAATATGCCAATGCCATTTTCTGTGTGCGTGCTTGTGTGCATCCGTGTGTATTTTAATTTTAAATGTTACCAGTTGTAATACTAATAAATATTAACATCTAAAACAGGGATCCTTATTGCTGCTCACAAACGCTTTTCGTGATAATAATGGTGTTTTTCAAAGACAAAGACAAAGACGTTTATTTGCACAAATATGGGTACATATAAAGATGTTACAAGTCTACTAGTTCAAGCC